>VZTU01014828.1:66197-154415 GCA_013400835.1 Zapornia atra | reverse complement strand
CTTCTCTGTATCAGATGCGTAACATGTGGAACTGATCTGTAGCTACTCCAAACCATCTGAAAACCAAACCATCCTGAAATGTGCAGTGTTTATATCAAGTTCTTGGCACCAAAGGTGATACTTTTCATATTTCACATAAGGTTTTAAAATATACTTGTTTATTTCTTGTCAGCAAGAAATATACAGTGTTTCTGATGTATTTCCCGGTTTCTTTTCCTCTCTATTCAACAGCTTTCTTGGACTGAGACTGTTCAAGATTTTAAACACTTTATGAAATTCTGTGCCTTTTTAAAGTAGTGAATCTTTCTAATTTAGCATATCTTTGGACTTCTTTCCTTTTACAAAAATCTGATACTTACGTCTTATAAGACTTTGAGAATCATCCATTATGCCCTTTTTGTGATCCTTTGCTGCTGTTTTCTGTTCAGAAATTTCCTAGTTTTGAAATGTCAGTGCCAGTTAAGGCAGCAGAGCAATAATTTTTAATTTGTTAATCAATTTAGTTTACTGTCTTGTAAGATTACATTTTCATGAATGCTTTGTATTTCTCTCTTCCCTAGTTTTGCTTAGTGGATGCTAGAGGCCTTTTCAGCAAAGATGGTTACACAGGATGTATTACAGTAATAGAAGTATTATATTAAGCGCATACTATCCAGAATCTATAAATTTTGCACAGCCTGTAACTAGATTCACATGCTTTGTTTTGAATGCTTGATGTAGAATTGGAAAAGTAACCCATTATCTTAATATACTTTAGTGCATAAAGACAGCCAACGTGAGTTTTAACTGTAGCTTTTTTAGCATAAAAGCTGTTGTGGAGCACACAGCTGTAAAAACACAGAACAAAAAATACAAAATACATAGTATTTTTCCTTCTGCCATTCTAGAACAAATTGCTGTAATATCTCATGTTGCAAATATGAATTGTTGTCATAAAACAAACCCACTTTTTTTTAAAGAACTTACTTCAAACAAAGGAGTTGTGTTTAAACAGAGGTGCGAGCACAAACTCTGGCACCTCAGTTCCTTAAAAGATTATAATCTGAGCCTCAATGTGCTATGTAATAGCAGAAGAGGTTTATCTGAATTATCTTACAGAAAAGGGAGCCCCTTCAGGTGTGAAATGGGCCCCTCATATAAGTTACATAGTGGGGTATTGATACGAGTTTGGGATACCTGCTTTATGCTAATATAAGTAGTATCACTGAACTGAAAATGGCTTTAGACCCTGGACACAGAGTTGTTGGCCAGTTATATGTTTCTGGGAGGCTGTTACACACAAGAGCATGTAGTTTCCTCTTGCAGAAAACCCATGAGGTGTCTGTTTCACAGTAGAATGTATTTGTTCATTTACTTTAGCCTTCAGTCTTGGAAATAAGCAAGTGGCTCTGGTTTCAACTCTTTTCAATACACGAATTGGACTAAAATAAATCCAGAATGCAAGCTTTTATGTTATCCAAATAATGCCTTTCCTCTAGATTTTCGTTTGTACTGTGTGCTTACCAATTTTTTTTTTTAATTTTCCCTTGACACAATTGGAATCAGTAGCTGTTCTGATGTGAGAACACTACAGTATTTAATTCTCATGAGAAGTCTAAAACATACATGAAAGCTTAAAAATAAGTGAATTAAAAAAAAAAATTGTTAAAAACTTGTTCAGGTAAATAATGACAAGAAAATTGAAACTGCATTGCTAAGTGTTTGTATTTGTTTGTTTTTTCCTGCACAGGAATTAGAGCAGGTCTTTAAGTGCTTAAGTGTGAAGGGTTTGTTAGGATAGGTACTCAATAAGATATCTTAAATAACTATTTCTTATCCAGAACATGTAAAGTACTTAGAAAGCCATCACTACAGATTCTATAAATTCTATAATTTTACACTTTTCCTGAAAAGTTTTCCTTAAAAAAAAAA
Source organism: Zapornia atra (assembly GCA_013400835.1). Taxonomy (NCBI): domain Eukaryota; kingdom Metazoa; phylum Chordata; class Aves; order Gruiformes; family Rallidae; genus Zapornia; species Zapornia atra. The sequence continues at coordinate 152,504 of VZTU01014828.1, read as the reverse complement.
AAAAAAGCTTTAGGTTCTACTTCTCTTCTGATTGTACTTTTAAAGTAGTAGTACACTTGTGAAGATTTTAACATTTTATACTTGGAAGATATTTGCAAGTGGAGCTGTAAAGGCACTCTGCAACCAGTTGTAGATAACTTTTTTTTTCTTTTAATAACTTTTGATATTCGTGCTAGGTCATCATCTCCATGTGATATCCTCAGTTATCTTACCATGGTATCCCATTCATGTTCTAAGCTTTTCTAACATTATCTTTCCCTGTGTGAGCATACCAGCTCCTCTGTCGCCCCTATGTTTCCATAGGAAAAGGCTGGCAAGAATTTTAAGAGTTACGGCAGTAAGCAGTTTATTAGGGTCACCCCATTCCCTCAGTATTTCAATATTTATTCTTACCAATAAAACACAAACACAAGGCTCAACTGTTTAACTTTTTTCTTATTTTGATTGTTGACTGATGGAGAATCACAATTGAAAACGTTGTTTGAAGAGCTGGACTATCACTTTGTATAGGTGTTAAAGAACTCTGGTTTGTTATAAATGGAAATTCAGAAGTGATAAACTTAATGCATAGCAATTTCTAGTTGCCATGGTGCTTCAAGTAATTTTCTTCAATATTAAAATGCTTCTTGGGTGTCGTCTTTGCTTTTACGTAGTTGCTATTTAAGAAGGAAATGGCTCTGGGGAGAAATAATGAGAAACTGTTTTGGAATATCTAATGTGACAACCAATGAAGAAGTGTCAAGAAATTTCCTAGTATTGAAGAGTCTGTTTGTGGCCTGTTTTATTTTGGCAATTTGGGCTTTTATGACAGAACTTCAGAACACTAAAGAGCAGTGGGTTACTGCAGGCTGCCCCCCAGCTCTGGGCAGCGAGTCAGTTCTTCAGGAAACATTATGAAGTGCAGTTTGTCAAAACCCTGAGTCAATAGACTGGACTAGTCTCCACTCAATGCTGTCCCTGTGTGTTGATCAGGTGTGCTGCTCCTTCTCCCAAGTTCTGTACTGACCGTCCTTTTGTCAGTTGCAGTAACCTACCTGTAATTCTTACATCGATAATCAACAAGATTCTTTGTCTGACTGGACGTGCCACTTGAGACAGGCTTTAAACTTCTTCCAGAGCTTTGATACCTTGCCTCAATATATTACTTTCAGTGTCAGAGCTGTTAAGTGTAAGACTTGGGTCCCCCATGTGGAATTGAGCTGCACTACGGCTCCCTGCTTTCTCTGCCGCACTGATGTTATTTACTATTTTATTTACTTTTCTTTTTCTTTCCCCCCCCCTAGTTTTATTTGCTCTCTTTGTTTCAAAAGAACTTCTTACATACGCTCTTGAATAAGACCTTTGATTTTTAACTAAATAAAAATAATAAACAATGTTATCAGTTACTAAGCATTTTATCTTCTTGCAAATAGCAAGGGCTTGCAAAAGCATCTGAAGAGTTGCACAACTTTGATACATAAATAGTAATAACCCCCAAATGGTAGTCTAGAAGCTGGCATGAAATTGAATTTATATTCAAGTTCATTTATAGAGTTTTAATACTGAGCATTCCTCTCCGACACTTAAGCTGCATGGCATATAAAAATTGTCCCAAAGTATCTCAGTAAATAACTTCAAGGGGTTTTTTTTATTAAATATTTTAAAGTGATAATATTTTGTTTTGAAAAACTTAAGTTAGAATCTACTCCTTTACTATAGGCACACAAGGATTGCGACTGGTGTAGTCATTCTGTATAGTGAGCCATCTAATTAACACAAGTTGCATAATATAAACTTCAGATTGCAGCAGTGGCTTCTTTAAAGAGCTTGCATCACGTTCATTGAAACTATCAATATGATGTGAACCAAGCATGTCAGTTAACTCAAAATGACCAGGCTTAGAGTTAATTTGTGTATCAGTATTTTTACTGCTACCAGTAGTTGTTGAAACTCAGTGTACCTTTGCAGAAAAAAATGCTACAGCTTGTAGGTTGAAAGTGTGCTCAGTTCAGGTTGGTGTTCACTCTGAATGCTAGTGAACCAGCGGCAGAGAAGTTGAATTACTAATATTTTGAAGAGCTAAAAAAAAAATTGCCTCAGGTGGGTATTTTTGGTCTTGGAAGAAACAATCATCCTTCTTTTCTACTTAGTCGCTGAAAACATAGCGATCTGCTACTAAATATAGCACATAGATGTTTTGGATGCCTTTATTTCAGGCTTCAGGCTAAGGCGTTACAGGACAGTGACAATCTTAACGCTGAAAGATGACCTCTTGAGAGCAGTGTCCTGTTCGAAGTTACCCAAGGGGCAAAGCTGAAATTAAATTGCAACTTCATGCCTGCTTCCAAGTATACTAGAGCAATGACTGGTTGTTTGCTAGAAAGCTGTATGCAATCCATCAAGGTTTTGTGTAATTTCCTCTCCAAAAACTCCAGGAGACTGCTGGCATAGCTGGAATGCCTTAGGCTATATATCGCTGTCTGGGTGAACGGCTTATATTAGATGAAAACATGACAATAAAAGTTTGCATATTTGTCACCTCCATGTTGAGTTATTTTGCTGAGAAACAATTCGGGAAACAAACAAACAGTAGTGAAAGCTGCCTTCTAAAGAATGCTTTTTTGACCGTGTCACGTTGCTGCAGTGGGTTGTGATGAGAAGCAGAATGTTTATGTTCTGGTTCTCAGTTTATTGCTCTACTAGCCAAGAAGCTCTGTCCTCAGTTCAGAGCCAAGAAAAAATCCATCACCTCAGACAGCAGGTGAGGTGTTTTTTTTGAAATGTGCCTGCAGATTAGTCTTTGTGTCTGTCAGCAGTCGGTACAACTTAAGTTGCTTTTTACTCAATTAAGGTGACGTAACTGAGCAGCACGGTGGACGTAGCTGAGCAGTATGTTAAGCTTGAGATGAATTTGCTGGCAGGCAAACCCGCTGGAACCTTGGTATCAACAGCACTCAAGTTGTTATTGTAAATGGAAGTGTTTTGAGTTAGAATTCCAAAGTGATTTAATCTTGTAGTTTCAGGCACCTCAAAAATTATTTCAAAAGGGATGCCTGTGCTGACACACTGTAGTGTAGAGATCCCTGGGCTGGCTTTTAAAGTGTTATCCTCCACACCAACAGCAGTTAAACCACAGCGAAAGTCAGAACTTGACATGTTTAAGTTTTCTTGCCAGCGCCTCAGCTCTGCTTGCACCTTAAAACTCCCCCTGCGGTCCCTCACTACCAGTTCCTATGTTTTCTTAGTTCCATCTGTGTTACTTCAAGTACCTTCTATTGTGCCAGATTTCCAAAAGGGCATTCATGACTCTTCTGTGCTGCTGCTGTTAGGGTGAAGCCCGTCGTTTCAAGCATGTTTGACAGCTTCTTGGTTCCTTTGTTAACAACCTGTAATTGTGTATTACTTCCTGCTCAGTTTTAAACGTCTCTGTATTTTTTTAACAAGATTGCTTTGTGCTTTGCAAAGTAGACAGCTCATTCGTATAGTTTCTTCAGTTTAATACCATCTGCTTCTAAAAGGTGCTGTTACTTAAAGAGATTCTTGTGAGGAGAATTTTTAAGTTGCAGTCTCATTCCTGCTTACCAGCAGGTATCAATGGTGAGAAGCATATTCTAAAACTGTAAGACTCTTAGTTGTTACCAGCATGACACCATCTTAGGCAGTAGATTTACTTAAAGAAATGGCAGCTAGGATGTTAAGTCCCTTGAGTTCACTATAGCAGCTGGCTAGAAACTGTAGATCTCATTGTCCTAACAGCTGAGTGTGTAATACCCTCATTAGATTTAGTATTCTTTACTAAACTGATTTGCAGTGTTAAGTGCAATGTGTGATTGTGGTGCTACTTTAAAAAATACACTGAACCTTTCAGTTCAGGAGGTGAGGAATCTCTTCACATCAGCATCAGAATCACCATCAGCTTCAGGCTTCTGTTGGCATCTGCTCTTTGGATCCCTGTGGCCCTCTTGTGTAACTTTGTATAAACAAAAGCCTGTTTCCACATCGCCTAAATGTGTTCAAGCTGGCTTTTCAAATAAAAATGATGCCTTGAGGAAGTTGTTACCCATGCCTTTCGGCTGTCATCTTGGATTCGTTCCATATGAAGAAAGACCTTGTAACTGATTTAAGGTTGGGTGATGGAATTTTTGTTGTTGTTTTTGATGCCCCACAAAAAAGATGCCAAAGCTTCCTTAGTGTCTAAAAAGAGGTAGGGGATGGTGTCTCCAACTGGAATTAAAATTTATTTCTGAAGTCAGTACTAATCATCATCTCTGAAGTAGTGTATAAGGAGTAAGAGTCTTAATGTATGTGAAATAAGATACGTTTTTTGATGTACTCCATGAAAGTACATTTTAAAGGTAGTTTGTATTTTGTTCTAATCTTATTTTCCTTGCAAGAAACCTGCAGAGATTGTCTGGTTTCTTCACTGTTAAAATTAGGATGATATAAAGAGGTCTGAATCTACTATAAAAGAAAGTCAAATAAGAGGCGGCAAATAGAAGCAAGATGCAAGTCTGACACAGAAAGGGATGGCCTAACTTGAGAAGTTACAGCAGTTGTAGAAGTCTGAAATAGAAAATGAAGAGACAACTCAGAATGTAAGAAGAGAAAGTAGAGAGAAACAGAAGGGAAATAAGAATGCACATTCTTTTGTTGAGGTGGCTCTTACAAGATATATATACATTAAAAATATTTCATATCTAATGTAATATTGGAAGGGGAAACCTGGAGAAGGGAGTCTACCACTGTGGGAAAGGTCATGGAGGAATGAAATAAATGGTTAAAATGGTTAGAGTAGCCCTAGAGAGTTTCAGTAGTCTCCTATATGTTGAACTAGCTGGTAGCTTACAATCTTTATTTTTGTTCCAGAGTTTCTGTTTAGCTTTGTAACCTTGAGCTAGAGGGTCAGCTGCAGTGATTTGAGAGGAAAGACTGACATTGCCTGAATTTTCTTCCGTGCCTCTATGGCTTGGTGGGGTCCCCCCACATTACGTTCAGTTTATTCCTTTACAAATGCTGGATCATTTCTTGCATGTCTTCATACTTGATGATTTCCTCCTTTGATCTCTGTGCATTCTTGTTATGAGATTTGATCCTCCACTTGGAATTAATCATGGAATCATTTTGGTTGGAAAAGACCTTTAAGAACATTGTGTCCAACTGTTACACTCACACTGCCAAGTTCAACACTAAATGGTGTCCCTAAGCACTGTATCTAACCGTCTTTTAAATACCTTCGGGGATGGTGACTCAACCACCTTGCTGGGCAGCCTGTTTCAAGGCTTGACAACCCTTTCAGTGAAGAAATATTTGATAATTCCTAATCTAAACTTTCCCTGGTGTAATTCGAGGTTATTTCTTTTTTTCCTATCGAAAAGCCAGGCTTGCCAGTGGTAGTCTTGCACTCAACTCATTATTCTTTTCTATAATTTTATTGTCTTCCTGCTCTTACTCCATCACGTCTCAGGTAGGAGAAGGGTACTAAAGAATGTAAACGCAATGGATTGCTTAAATTTCAGGAGGGTCATGCTTTTGTCCTTTTGGGAGACTTTTGCGACTGCTTCTGTGCTGAAGCCACTCCTCTCACTCTTAGGAGTGCCCTGGAGATTGACCTCTTTGGTCAACCTCTGTTATCGTTAAAGTTGATGCCTAGTGAAGTGATGCTCAAGGCCCATTAAAACCAATCCTCTCTGAAGTGCCTTTAGCAGCAAAGGCTCTCTGAATGCTTCAGAGGCTGGTACTGACAGTAAGATTTCTATGTCTACTTTTGTCCTGTTTTCCAGAATGATGGAGCATTCCTATAAAAATACAAATAGACAGAGGTAACTTCTAAAATGCTATAATAAAGAGGAAATTACTTTTTATGTAAGTAAACGGTGATCTTTTGTTAATAATAGTTTATATATTAGTGTATAATTGATCCTGAATTAGTGTTCTCCCCATGGGCAAACTGTGCTCTTCTTTTTTGTTCCACAGTAATTTTGGTCGGGTTTGGTTTTTTTTCATACTGAAGTATTGGTAGAATGCAAGTTGGATTGGTACCACTGGTGCTTGCTCCTTTGGAAAAATATTGTACCTAAACAATCTTGGAAAAATCTCAATTCATTTAGTAGTCATTAGAGTTATTTAGTCTGGGATTACCAGTAGTTACAAGGGGAAGTTGTTTGGTATTTAAATGAAATAAAGTAAGTTCTTTTTAAGAAAATATACAGGATGAGGAAAGAGATATATTTTGTTAGATATTAGATCCAGTGATGTTTTATGTTGCCTATAGAGTTGAAGCAGTACTTCCATCTGGAAGTTAGAAACATGTTTGTCTGTGGGGTGTTCCCAGCCCAACCATGCCCACTAGCTTGATGGTGACTGCAGTTCTCCTACCGCTGCGCGCTTCTTCATTCACAGCAAACAGCATGGAAGGAACCTCAAAAACATCTCCCATCTGTACCTCTCAAGGAAAAATTAGAACAGTTATGTGAGTGGTGCAGATCAAGAAAATGTTTTGAATGCTGATACAATGATCGGTGCTTTGGAAAGAAGCTCTGAACTAGACTTTTGGGGCTTGCAGGATAGAGTGAGCTTTTCTCTGCAAAAGGGAAGTTTATTGACAAGTTGTATGTATTTTAGTGACACATTTGCTTCATTTAAAAGAAAGTGCTGGTATTATTCCAAGATCCACAGATGATGCCTCTGTATACTATCCAGTAAGCTTTCCTTGTTACAGGATAGTTTTCAAGCTTATCTGTAGTTAATTGACTTTCTAAAGTGTCTTGATTTCCTTGTTAGTGAGGTAGTAGTTTTATAATAATAAGTTGTTAATTCTTAGGTCCTTACTGGAGGACAATCTTGTTGGTATTCTTTGTTCCAGGAATCATTCACCCTGGAGAGACTTGCAGCTGAAATCTTAGATGTTGCTGTACAATTGATTCCCCTTACTGTGAGAGTGCTGCATAGGTGCATCCTCAGCTGTAGAGCCATTTGTTGGAGACAATCTTAAAATAGAGCAGAATTCCTTTGCATTTAGTAATGTGTGGTGGAAGTTTCTGCTACAAGATTGTTGGTTGAAGTACATAGGTCCTGTGGTTTGTACCTAAACCTCAGGGCTGGTCAGCTTCTCTTTCCAGAATTTATTACACACCTGTGTTAATATGTACCAGTGATCTTAGGTCAGTTGTGTACTATCTGATGGTTGTAACTGTTTAAAGCTTGCCTGGTTTATAAAATTCTTTTAAGATTTGCTTTCTAAGTAACTTTGTAACTGGGGGTAGGGGGTGGGTATGGGAAAAAAAATAATAATCCTAATAAAAATATTTAGTGTGAATGAGGATGAAATGTGCCGGTGATTCCATAGTGGGCTGTGAAGTCCTGCTGTCCTCAGTCCATTATTAGTCCAGTTTGTTAGAACAGGAGCCTTTGTGGCATAATCAGAGTGGATTAGACCCTTGTTAAAGGCAGTAGTGGATTTCAAAACTCCAAATTTCTGCTTTCTTCAGCAGTTACCTCAAATGCACCATAGAAAATAGTGCAGATGATGCAAAGTTCATGTGCATACTACATTTAAGCAAGACTAGTCAGGTGCATGTGTGAAATCGCATCCAGTGAGTGCAGACTTCCTGAGATACCAAAACCAGTGCAGGCCAACTGGAGGGTCAGTTAGGGAAACACAACCTGTAAGGAGAGATTACTTAGCCTACAGAAGAATAAGCTGTAGCAAGCAGAACTCCAGAAATACGTTGACACCTACAGCAAAGTGGAAGGGGTAATTGGTTTTCTGTGTCTCTGGTTGATAAGGCAAGAGTTAAGGTAGTTTGGCTGGAGCTGGGGGCAAAATGGTCTGAAAGGAAGAATGTCCCTGATAGTTTCATAAGCCTTGATGGGACAAACTACAGTGACAGTCTGTGTTTGTGTACATTTATGATGCTGACATACCTGCAAATTGTTTTGTTTAATAAACGTGATGGAAGTATTAAAATATCTAGCGATAGCCTAGATTTATTGGCTAAGAATACACTGCACATGAACATCGGTGTTCCTGCTGTCAAATTAATACATCGCTTCAGGCATGTGTTAAACTTTCTAAATCATTGTTTGTTGAACTGTTGTTTTGCTTGGCTTTTATGTTGCTCTCTGTGTTTTGAAAGACTTCACAAATGGGTATGACTTTCAGGAGGGATTTTCATTCGTTTGTTGGATGGGGTATTTTTTGCTTTGCTTGAGTAAATTAATCAGTTGCATTGTGTTGCATATTGTCTCTTTTGGTCTGTCTTTTCCTCTTTCATTGCCTGAATGTAATCTCCTTGAAGTTAGACTTCCTATTCAGTGCTTATGTGTAAGGTAAGGTGCTAGTCCTTGACAAAGATCCATTGTTTGCCTGTGTCATGTGTAGTGTACAACTCAAAATACCACTTGGGACCTGGGGCAAGAAGGAGGTCTTCTGTGTAAAAACTGTCATGCAGTTGGTAATCTACATGCATTTGTAATGATACCAGCGTGTCAAAGCAGCTGTGGTATGTGGTATCTGTTCAGTGGTTATTAAGTATTGGAACTGGTATAATATAACTTACTGTCTGGTATATCTGGGAATCAGCTTTGCTTGTTGGAGCAAGTGTTTCCAGCATTCTTCACAGAGCTGAATTTCTGATTTTTCCTTTGTTCATCTGGTTACACAGCTTTTATGTGTAAATGTTCCTTCAGGGAAATTAATTTTTGTAATTTGGGAATTAATGATGTTTCTCTTAAGTGTAGCAATGGCTGAACAGACTGCCTGTGAAACAAGTAAAGAGTCTGCAAGTGCTCTTTCCTACTCACGTGTTGCTTTCTGTGTTTGTTGTTGATGAAATTCTTGATGGAAAGCACAGTCAGTTCACTTGAATTACAATGTTAACCTTGCAGTGATGTAATGTAGGGATATATATCCATGCAGTTTTAAAGCATATTCTGTGAGATGCATCACAGTGCTTGCTTTGTTTGGAAGTTTGATTTGAAGTCTGAAGTGCCGTTAGTAATTACACTTTACGCTGGGGCATGGAATTATTCCTGTTGGGAATAATAGATTTATTTTTTGTTTGTTAAACTAGTGAATTGGGAGTGCAGGTTTTATGCTATGACAGGAGTAGTGATTTAATGTATGTGTAGAGGGGAGAAAAACCCCACAAGCATCAGTTTGCTCTCGTAAAGAATTATGTATTAGTTTAAAAACAGTGCTAGTGTGTTTTCTTAATGCATATTCAGGGGTAGAATTTTATTGTAATCTTAAATGTTCTATTTTACTATTACACTGATACCCATGTTCCTATGGTGGAAAAAACATTAAGGCTGCCTTAGGGACATTTGGACCAAGTGGTGTTACTTTATAGCTCAGTCTTAATTGTATAGTAAATGGAGGGGAGGGGTGGTTTATTTTTTAAATAAACCAAAATCAATCAGTGGACACCTAGAGTATAACTTCAGAATTACTATACTGTGAGGACCAGAAAGATGTGTGTGATGGCAGGTAACTATGAAGAGTGTGGGTGCAGAAAAACCCACATTTGAACCAAGGCATGTTGTGGTATTTGTTAGTACTTTATTCTGCATTTGAGGGGGGGGTTAGGTGGGGTGTGTGTATGTGTTTCTCTTCACAATACTTTGTGATAAGGAGATCCAGGACTTTTTAAAGTCCCATTTATTTGTTTTCTTGAACAAACTTGCTTTTCAGTAAAGTTGCTGTTAACACTACAGCTTATTACATCTTGAGCAATGATGGATGCTTCCTGTGTACAAGTAATTTTCAATATCACTTCCAGGTATTGTTTGTAAATTCAACTTTCTGGTGTATCTGAAGCACTTTCCATGTGTGTCTCCTCCACAATCTCTGAGCTCAAGTCCTGCTCAGTTGAGCCTCAGCTCTTTTAGACTATTGTTCCCTGTCTCTGATTGTCCCTTCTGGAGTCCATCCATATGCACTGGGAGTCGGGGGACGAGGCTGAATCTCCACAGCTCATAGAGCTCAGTGAGTATGGTTGGTTGTTGTTCTCAGTTCCTCTTAACATGTTTGCCTTTGCCACGGAGAAGACACTTTTTGAAACCACTGAGCAGATCTCCAGACCTTTTTCTGAAAGGCAGCATCTAGTTCAAGCCTGATCTTTGTCTCGGTGCTTCTCTTCCCCATCAGAATCACTTGGCAATTTATGCTCTCGGTTTCAATTGCTATCTTGTATCTCAGACACCAGCTATTGTGGGTTTTCTCAGCAGCTCTCTTCAATCTAATTTTGCCTGTCCTGAATAATTTTGTATCAATTGCAAATTATTCCTATCCTATTCACTTGCTTTTTCAGACAGCTTATGAATATCTTGTGTATAATGCGTTCTTGTATTTTGCATCTTCCTACCTGTATGTGCAGAGGATTCTGTTTTGTTTCATTACAATTAGGCTGCTTTAAGAGATCTGAATGAAGGACTCTGTAGAAATGGAATTTTTATTTTATCTTCTTTTGAGATAAGCATATGGATCTGATCAGTATGCTTCCATTTCAGTAAAAGTGCACAGTGAGGCTGTCCTCCACAGAGGAAAAATGTTAACTCTTTCACTGTATATATTAAAATACCTGCTAATTATGTTCTTCATTATAATACCTGATAAGTCACCCGATACAGAAGCTAAACTTGAAAAAAGTGCAGTGCTTTGTCATGTACAATCACAGTTTGGCATCTTCATTCTTCTGATGCAAAAGTCTATTTGTGCAAGAGGTATGTCACTATGTCATACTACTCCTTTTTTCCTTATTTCCTTGAAATTATTAAATAAAATGCTAATTTGACCTGGTAGTGTTATCGCACTTCATTTGTATCAGCTCTCTAAAATAAATATCTTGTACTGACATTGGAGACACCAGGTTCACTGAGAAAAAAATTGCTTGGCTCTTTTGCTGTGGCTTTGTCTGTCTTGGGTATTCCTTTTGCATCTTCAGATCAAATCACTTCAGATTCTGGGAGAGTTTTGTCTGTTTGGAGAAAGTGTCTGATTTTTGTGTCACGTGCCAGAGGCGATTTTTCTTGGCTGAATTGCTAGGCTTTATGTTTCTGCTTTCAGTACTTGGACATGAGTTCCACTTTTTGAAGGGTCTTTTTTTCTTGTGGGTTTTATTTAGTGGCTTTTATGTTTTAAAGATTACAACTGGGTAAGAGTTGGGCTGCTGTGTTTACCTAGCAGCTTCTCTGCCTCCTCCCCACCTCCCTGCTTGCTTACTGCCAGCCAAAAATGGAAAATTCTGGATTTCCTGGTAGATGGCAGCATTTACTGCCTGTTCTCCTGCCCGTCCCAGCGCTTTGCTGGAGGAGCTGAATGACTTAGCTTCGTTCAGCTCACTCTTGCTTATATAGGAGCAACATGTTGAAGCAGGAAGAAGAGCACCTCGGCGCCTTACTCAGAGCACCTCGGCTGAGGAGTCATTTTTTTCCTTCCTCATATCCTGTTTTATGTGGTAGCTCTGGAGGAGAATGAGTAGCTCAACCTCTGAGTAAGAGGTGATGCTAGCCTGCTGCACAAGTCTTAAGTACTGACTGCAGTATGGATGTACTGTAAATTAAGTATATATAAATACTGTATGCTTAGGATTAAAGTCAAGTGAGACTTTGAATTTGAATGCAAGAACTAGCATTTTTCTAGAAAGAAATCTGTCATTAGTATTGCCTTGCTTTAATAGCAGGGATTATCCAGACTGGTTAAAGTGGGTGGTATTTTTCATCTTTATTTCAAGCTCTCAGTATGTTTTCCTCTTTGCAAACCTATTGCAAGAACACAGGTGATGTCCAGTCTGATGTTTTACTCTGGCATAAGCTTAGAAGTGGACTGTGAGAACAAAAATGTAAGGTGGGAGCACAATGTGGGGTAACGTTTAATGAGAGGATGACGTGGTAAAAATAGGTATGTCAGATGAGAATTGCCATGTTCAGGGTTTTCATCCTTTCTGTAAAAGAAAAAAGAAGAGCATACTTGGATTCATTTGGTAGGTGTGCTTTAAACTGGTTTATATATGTGCGGGGGAAAAAGTGGCAAAATATTTTTGACTGTTGCTTTTTATGTCTTTGAAATGACTGAATGTTAGGGGAGGGAATGAAAGTAGTTCATTGCATTACAGAAGTGCTGACTTTTGTCTCCGAATCAATTCAGGGGATTTAATGAAAATACAGGTAAAATATGCTTGTTATGTTCTTCCTGCTAACAAAAACAAACATTTGGATATTTTTTGCCAATCATATCAAAGATGCTTTAAAATCACAAGAACTTATATGGAAAATCAAATGTCAAGTTGGCTCATAAAAATTACTGGTTTAATTAGAAGTAATCTATCATTTTAGAAGTTGTGATCTTGTTTTATTGATGACCTATAATTTAGCTTGATAGTTGCGCATTGCTAGTAAGTTGTGTGTCTGTGTTCAGTAATATTATCATTGGATAAATCATTCTGGGTTGAATTTTGGTGATAATCAAAGCATATGATGTTTGTTTTTCCCTAAGTTACCTGAAATTATTCTTAACAAAATGGCAAATCCCCTTCTTTCACATCTGAAGATTGGCAGAGACAAACCAGAACATACCAGAGGTTAGAAGAAAAATGGGGTGTGGTGGTTTTTTGTGGTGGGTTTTATTTTTTTTTTAACTGTCACCTGACAGATCTGGATAGTTTATTATAGCTCTAGACACAGAGTAAAACATTAATAAGTAATAACTAAACTTTAAAAAGGTAAAAGGTAGGACCAGCAAGAAGCATGTGATATGGGAAAATTCATTGCAGCTCTGTTTGTCTGGACAAATCACTGTATTCTGCTTGGTTTTGGATCATCATGTTCCCATTCTTGTTGCAAAGCAGAATTTGTGAGTAAGAAACTTGGCGTCTGTCTTTAAAATTTATGGCTAATGATGGAGTTTGCTTCAAATTGGCGGTGGCAGCAGCAATATTTCTTACATTAGCTTCTTAAATGACATATGGAAAGAATTCCTACCTTTTAATTCTGTTTCAAAAGGCATTTTCAGGAATTAACGGAAATAAGTATTGATCTTTTATAAAAGTGACATGAACGAACAGGCACGACTGTTAATTAGTTAAATTAAACAAATATCTTCTTGCCAAAAGTGTTTTATTTCCTGATGCACACATCCCCCTGAGTTGTCGAGCTTTTTAGAAAGCTGCTTTTATTTGTTAGAGCAGTATTTGACTATTTATAGTAGTGGACCCATATGTTGAGCTTTGAGAAACCAAGAAATTAGGAATGACTAAATACTTAGTGACTGACTTTTTTTGGTTGTTTTTGTGGTGGGGTTTTTTTGTGGTGTCTGGGGGGTTTTTGTTTGTTGATTGGTTGTTGGTTTGGTGGGGTTTTTTTAATTCACAGTATTCTCTAATCTGGAAAGTTTATCTCAATCCTTTATGGCTTTGTGGTGTGCTGTTTTGCATCATGTGTGCAGTTACATTAATAGATGTAGGTCTGGTTATAAGTTATGTGCAAATGTAGACCAGAGTCTTACAACAGACATTTTCATATCATTATTTTAGTCAGCTGAAAGGATAGGTCTAGAGAGCAAGTGAACAGGAACCAAAGTGAGTGTACAAGGGTAGGGAGGCAGCTAGAATGGAGGCTTAAACTCTGCAGCTTCTCCTTAAAATCTGCAATTCACTGACTGGTAAAAGCATTAGCCTTTATGGAATAACTTTATAACTACTCTGCTGCAAACATTAAATCATGTGTTGCTTTCCTAATGAACATCTCTAACATGCTGCACTTTCTTTGGGCTATAAACTGGAATTGACCAAATCCTTACATGTCTTGAAGGCCAAGGTCACTGTTGCTTTAGGAATATCTCAGTGGGATTCAATCAAATCACTGATCAGAAGAGGGAAGAGAGTAACTTGTAATGATGAAGATACTCTGTTATTGCTGTAGAACAGAGGAAGGAAACAAAGAAGTCTTGTTGTTTTTTTTTTTCCCCAGGAAACCTACTCTCTTATTCCAAACTGTAAAGGCGAATGATCTTTGTATAAAAGTTTATGCAGGTCCCTTTTCAGTATCTTTGAAACTTTAGATTAAAGTCACAGACAAACAAATGTGGAAATGTTTTTTTCTGAATACATAAACATACACCTTGTGTCCGTTCTACTGCTTGAGATGCACAGGTTCAGGGTAAGAGCTGCCTCTGTAGCGACCTTCCTGCCCTTGCTATTCAGGCAGGAAGAATGTAGAAGGCTCATCTTAATAAATGCAGGCTATCTTATATTACAAGATGCTGTCTTCAGTACAAGCTAAATGTTTGGATGGGATTTATTTTTTAAATTTTTTTGTCACATTTATATGTTAATTTACACTGCAGGTCAAGTTACTTCTTTCAGATCATTCTGTTAATGTTATGTATGTTCCACATTGAAATATTAATGGAGGGTGTATTTGACTCCTTGGCACAGGACTAAGATTTTTCCAGGTGAAGTGACTAGAGGTTGCAAACGCCATGCCAAGTACTGCAGTGCCAAAGAAAAAGACTAGCTAGTGCTTAATTATCTTCGTATGTACTTCCTGCAATTAATTATTGCATCACATCATCATGAATAAACTTGTAAACAGTCAGTTTTTCCAACTGACTGTTGAGGTTAGGCTCATATGAATCACTTAAATATGAATTGTTCTGGCATACTGGCAAGGATTCTGGGAAAGGAAGTTGACACCTGAGTAGGAATTCTTGACGTTTTCAAGAGCAAAGAGGGATTGGGAGGTGATTTCTAGGCTACTAGGACCTGTTGCCACACTAAGCTCTATTCATACGTGAAGAGGCACAAATGATTTGTGTATGGTTTGAAAGCAGAAAGTTGCCATGAAGAGGCACCAGTGTAGTAATCAGTTCAGCTTTCTATAGTCGTTCCTAAACTTTAAAATTTGTGTAAATGTTTCAGAGTTAATGTTACTTTTGTGGTAATAAAATGGAAAGCTTTTGTGTAAATGCATATTCCATACAGACATAAATGCTGACATTTCACTTTTGATTTTAAGCCTTGGTGGGAGAAAAGAGTAGAAAATCTGTATCTTGTGTTTAAAATAAATATCTAGATTTTAAAATTCATATCAAGGAATAAATTTGATAAGCATCAAAGGTAACTTCTGTCTTCAGACTCAACAGGAAATTCAAATGCCTGTCAGTCAACTTACAAAAGTCACTTCTCAAGCGCACAGAAGTCTGAAACTGTTTGTCAGGAGATAAAAATTGAAGGAAAAGAATAATATACCACAAAGTAACATGAAAGAATTAAAATGGCCTGTATCTTGGAGCAAGAAGTTTGCCTTGATGTTCTTTAGTATGTCATGCTTGAAATGTGAAGTGGTGGTTGTAGCTTTGAATGATGGTACAGTAATGGCACTAAAATATTTGTATGCATGTAATTCAGGTATTTGTATTTCTAACAATTTTTTGATAGCAGTTCTTTTTTCTGTATGCACTCTTTGTATGATTCTTATTTACACTGGCTGGCAGTGGAGTGCTAGATTATTGCCCAGGGAGATTGATTTTTATCTGCTATTATGAAACCTAAAGAAAATGACAATTTCAGAGTCTGGGGGCAGGTAGGTGATGGATTTTTCTGAATGTTAGCCTTGTAGCAAGCTATTTAAAAAAAAAAAAAAAGGAAAAAACACACAAAAATAAACCCTGTGTGTGTTTTTCTGTAGTTAGAAAACAAATAGTAATGCTTATTGTAGCACAAACTTAACTTTCAAGAATTGGTAGTATATGTGTTTGTCTTAAATACATTTCTTTAAGAACTTTTTTTTTAGACTCATGGCAGAAGTGGGGTTTTTTTTATGCTACTCAAATAATATTTTGATGTTTCAGCCAGATAGAAACCCTGGGAGGGTTCTCTTATCTAGGCTAATTTAAATTTTTAAAAAAACAAACAAGTCTGGACACACCTTACCTCAGAGAGAGGGAGGGAAAGATGGGTTTGCCAACGAGGATCAGGATCATAGTGTGTCAGCACATTAACTGAAACCTCCTTTTTGAAAAGCACTTTCTTCTTTGTCTATTAAGCTTCCAGTTGTCAACAGGTGACTGTATTTCAGATCCCCTCCATTTCAAAGTGGGGGGAAGATGACACTAGATCTTCCTTATGCGCTGCTGTGTGATCCTCTGCATCCCAGAACTACTTGTTGGGCTGCAGTGTGGCTTCCAGCAAGGCAGAAGCTGCAAGTATCTGCCTCGGGAGCTGGAGAGCCTTTCCTGTAGGTGGAAAAATTAAAAGGCCATTAATACTTGATTAATAACCCCCAGTTAATATTTGGGGTTTATCTCACACGGCTGTCTCATTAGTCCTTGCAGGCACAAGATGTTGCCAGAGGCAAGCACCTGTAATAAAACCTTTGCTAAGGAAATAGAGCAAAGTGGGGGTTTTTTCACTAGTGGCAGAATTCTGCCAACCTAGTGCAGTGCTGCTGGCATCGCTCTGAAACTGGGAGCAGAGTAATGCATTTTTGTGATACTGTAATATCCAAGTGTTTATACTCTTAGCAGCTAAGGGTTTACCAATAAAGAATATTAATCCATAATTAATACGGTTTCATAATTGTTGTAACAGTACTGCATTTGTATATGCAGAGTAAATGATACAAATATAATTTGTTTGACGTGCAGCGTAGGGTATTGTGTGGAAATCTGTGGCTCTACTTAAATTGGTTTTTAAAGTGCTTCAGACCATGAGTTCTTTGTTGTTGTTTTAAAGATGGAGGGATTCCTGTGATAAATTAAACTTCAGATTGTCTGCAGGTAGTTTCTTGAGAATTTTGTACCTGTATAGGATGATGGGGTGGTCTAGCAGGGTTTGCTCTGTGCATGGTTGAGGTCTGCATGTCAAACAAACGTTCTGAGTTTTGTCTACAAAATCGCTTACCGTAAAGCTGCACATTGCAATGATAAACCTCTTTGTGCATAAGTCATTGTAGTAGACAGAGCTGCTATTGAGAAGCTTGTAGATGAGCTGAAATAGAGACTGTTTCAGGTTTTGTCTGTTTATTCTGTTTGCACACTGATCGTGTGCCTGGACTTCATACTGTACTGCACCAAGAATCTGTTTTTCAGACACTGAACTAATGCAATTAATTTAGCTTTTAAAAACATTTTTCTCTTTCTCCGTTTTGAGCATATATATGTATGTGTGTATACATCTAACGGATACCTTAGCCGAAAAAAACCCAACAAACAAACAAAAAAACCTCAAAAAACCAAGCCTGTCAGAAGCTATTTGAAAGACAGGTTTGAATGAAGTTATGCATTGTTTCCTCTGGCTTCCATTGAAGCTACATTGCATATTGGCTACCTTGCTCATTAATTTTTCGTTGTCTTTTTTGGACTAGTGAGGTTTTTGGAGTTTGGTTTCAACATGTAATGCATCACATGCTTCATTGCTCAAACTTCCTGTGATTTTTTTTTTGGTGATTTTTTTTTTTAAAAACATTTTTTACATGCTTTAGATAAGAATGAGTCTTTCACTTATAGTCAGCAAAATCTCCAGTATTCACCTTCCTGTTCTTAAAGATACTGTAAATACACATTACTTCCATGTCAGCATCAGTATATCTTTGTTTTAAAAATGGGTTATCTTAAGAACATACAAGTAGCTTGCAAAATATGCTTGATGTTTGCTATCTTAACTAAAATTTGACTGAAGAATTCAAAATTGAAGAGGTTTTCACTAGTCATGTAATTCCAATTTAATTTGTTGATTTTTCTTGTGGTTTCTTTTTTAGCTTATTTCCTGTGAATCATGTTTGAATGGTATCCTGAGTACAAACTGTATACTTCTTGAAGGACTTGAAATATTGAAGTAATAATGAAACTTTATCCCTGGGTTGTTGGCCTGAAAACAAAAGTCAATTAAAAAAGCATTTAAAGTGTTGCTCCCTCTGGTTTTTTTATTGAAGCATGTAGGCTTTTTCATATTGAGGAATATAAAGCTCATTAGATCAGTTAAATTGACTTTAACGAAAGGGAAAGCTGTAATATGATGATTTTCATCTGTGGTGGTTTTATTTTAACTGTCACTTTGATTAGATGTGCTTTCAGCAGGTTTAAGCAGTCGGTATCTGACAGTAGGAGTTCTTGGTGAGAATAGCTCTGCTGAATTGGTGGCAGCTTGCATGGAAAGAAAGCCTGTGATATTAGCGGCTAATCCGGCCCTGTGCTGGATCTGGTGATTGAGTCGAGAATAAAATTAAACATCCACAGACTGGCTTGTGAATTTGTTGTCCAAGTATATTTAAACAGTATCCCTGTTTTAGGCATAGATCTGTGGGAACTCCCTACCAAGGGCTCTCATAATCAAGTATCTGATTGAAAATTATAATTACACACCTGTGTTGCGTAGTAAAGTTCAGCCGCAAATTAGCTGGGGATCATTCAGAGTTTAATTATCCTAGTCGCTGGTTTAATAATCTTTCAGTGTCTGTGACTTGAGAATTAGTCTCCTCTCCCTTCCACAATCCACACAATCAATTTCCAGGGAAATAGGGAACAGTCTGTAAGCTCTGGCCTGCTGGGGGAAGATGTTCGTATTTGGGAAACGAGTGTAATTTGAAGTGAAACCAACTCCATGCCACACATTGGTGCATCATTCCTTATCTTGTTGAAAAGAATGTTAGGAGAAGCCAAGGGAATAGAAATACCTGAAGAAATTTGCAAGTTTGGAGGGGAAAGATAAGGGAAAAAACCACTATGCACAACAAAAAACTAACTTCCCCTCAAAGCACCAGTTAGATTTGTAATAAACTGATACTATTATACCGTTAGTACTGGGCAGAGAAAACCAGCCAAATGTAGGAGAAACTACCTCTGGTACTTTGATACATCCTGGCTTCAAGGTTTATAACAGAACATATTTGTGGGTTTTGCAACAGTTGTCAGAAACTGATAGCCAGAGGTAAGGATTTTTGTTTCAGAGTGGTGGATTTTATGGTTGGGTGGTTTTTTTGGGGTTTTTTTGAGAGCCTAAAGAAGAATTCCCAGCCAACTCGCAGCCTGTGGTTCAGTGACTTCCAGAGGCAGAGGGGATATCTTTGTGTTTACCTGCATGGGATGAGTTTCTGAATTCATTCCTGAACCCACACGGTCTCTCCACAAGCTGTTCTGGAGACTAAATGAAGCTCCGTGCTACAATTGTGTGTGCAAAGAACGATCACTTCTTTAGTTCTGAATCTCTACCATCTAGTTTCACTTGGTGTGTCCTGCTTTTCATGTAAGTGCAGTGGTGTGTTTTTTACCATAAAAGCATGAATGATAAAAGGCTCTTTTAGCACATCCTTAGTCTGAGGCCTGTCATTCTTATTTTTTTTCCTTACATGTAGAAATTGTTCTGTACCCTTTAGTCATCCTTGTTGCCATTTTTTGGAGCTTCTGTGGGATTTTGTTTTGTATGTGGGTAAGGATTAATCTACAGACAAAACTTTCTGTAAATCCTCTGTGAGATGAGCTCTACATGCGTACGTATCTGTTGGAATCTAAGGTTTCGTTCCATAGTAGAAATGGTCAGCTCAGGGTTTTCTCATTTGCATCATGTTATGTTGCCACTATTAAATATCACTTGTTATTTTACTGCTTTGTTCCTAATCTTACATAGTTCCTCTGTAATCCTTCAGTTGGGTCCTTTTTGGTGCTGTTGTTCTGAATAGCATCTTTGGTATGAGATGTTCCCTGGTCACATTTTACTTCTGTAGTCATCCCCTATTTGAAATCAGGATGAAAAGCAAATGCAAGCTCAGTTTTAGGAACACTAGGTTCTCTGTGAACTGAAAAACCTGTTCGCTTTTTTGTTTTCTCCTTTGTTTTTAGTTTGCTTGGGGGTTTTGTTGTTAGGGGGTTTTGTTGTTAGTGTGTTTACTACTAAGTCTGATTGATCTCTCATGTATGGCTTTCCTTTTCAAAAGCTGTGGTCACTCTTCTCCATTGCAACAGGTTTCATACTTGCTAATTGAGTTACTCAGAATAGTCCTTGCTGCTTTGCCTGGTACAAACCATCGGTTCAGCACCATCAACAAGTTGTCAGAATAGCATGTTTTTCTAAAATAGTTATTTTAAAATTAATTAAAGGATTGTATTTGGTTTGTAAATATTAAATGATAACTACCTGGTTTGTAGTTCTCTGGATGACCCTGAAAGCTCTGTAAAACTTAGACAGGGACCTTCCAGTTCTGTGAAACTGAGGTAATTTGAATACCTTGGACAACAGATAAGCCTTGTGGTTACAAAACCACCATCTGGCTGCCTCACCCGGTTCAACCAATACTTTAATTCACTGGACAATCTGCTTGGAGTCCATTAGGTAAACAAGGGCATCTGAGAGGCCTCCCCAACTGTGAAAACAAAGCCAGAAAAATAAGGTAGCTGAGCTTTCTGCAGTGACCTTACCTTCTCCCAGCTCTCTTGGTTGTTTTTTTTTCTTTCTTTTTATTTATTTTTAAAAATGTCTTTTCTTGGTTGAAAGGCTTCCTGATTCTGAAGTTTGAAAGAAGAGCTATATTAGGTTGGAGATACTGGGTCTGTCTCTCACCCTTTCACCCTCTATGTATTTGCAAGTGCTTCCTCAGAGCCTGTAATGTGTAGTCATCTTTTGACTTGCCTGTTTGTGAGTTCTCATTGAACTTAGTATTATTTTTCCCATTTGAACACTTCAAGAATTTTTCTTTCTTTCAGTGAACTTTGTTTACCTTGCTGTTTAGGGATGCTGATCTGTCGTTTGCTTTAAATAATTTTGAAATAAGCAATACACATTTTCTTTGCAATACATTACATTTTTGCAGAAGACTTTGTCCTCTCTTTCACTGCAGGTTTTTTGTCAACTTAATTTTTTGCATTTTGAGACACTTGGGAGATGAGGCAGAGATCTAGTTGGGATTGGTTCAGCCTGTGCTTATGTCTGGACCTCTGTGTATTGGGTACACAGTCAACAAGTTGTCAGAGTAACGTGTTTTTCTAAATAGTTTTTAAATTCATTAAGTTACTGTATTTGTTTTATAAATATTAAATGATAAATCTACAAAGGGATATCTTTACTTTAGAATTCCTTCTGTTAATATAAAGAAGCTTAATGGGTCCATGTGTAACTGCAGTTCAGAGTGAGTTTAAGAAACTTGCGAAGAGCTTTGGCTGGCTAGTATGTTTGAGAGGAGAATTTTTATATTTTCTGGATGGGATCCCATTAGTTTAAACTCTGGGTTTATCAGTTAATAAAAGGGATTTATGCTACGTGACAGTTGTTGAATAAAGATTTGAAAATTACTGTAGGTCTTGCAGCACAGAAGGGCTGGTGAGCGTCAAAGTTCCTTGCACAGAAGAATTTGTATTTGATGGGTTGTTTCCCTTGTGTTCTGTGTTGCATCCAAAAATGAACAATATTTTATGTTGCTTTTATTGTTGCTACATAGAATTGAAGGATGTTTTATCAGCCAACCAGGTCTGTAGCGATGTTGCCCTAAAAAATTTCTTGGGCTTGCACAATTTTTTTTCAGCATAAGAAATTTGCAGAAAAATCAATTGGATTGGGCGATGAGAATAACTATCCAGATTGAATTCCTGAGACTGTCAGTGTTGAGCAGAAGCAAACATATAGAAACACTAGATATATCTATATAGATGTGTGTGTGTTGGGAGGGTGTAATAGCAATTCTGGGAATAGACATGCAATAAAAAGGGATGGCACTAAGGGGTTGAATTTTAGAAAGGCAAGAATTTGCCTTACCAAGTGGAGTTCCTTTGTCTTTTGTTCTCTTGCCCATCTTGATTGTGTTTCTAAAGCTAATAACTATTTTTTAAAGAAAACGCTAACAATCTGGGCAGCAGTGACAGTTTTATATGTTCTGGCACATTGTCTGATACCATTTTCCAGATGAATCGTCTATTAAAGACCAACACACAGTCTGCTTTTATAAGCTGTGAGCAGCACGTATGAACCTTGTTTTTCCTTTATACTTATTTAAGAGCCCAAGCTATTATAATCTTTAACATTTAGTATACCTATATTTAGGAAGGAAATGACAATGTAAGTGGTAATCCACACGCTCATAGTTGACTATCCAATCTAATCATGGGCATATGAAGAGTGAAAGACTACCAGGGGCTTGCAGTAACTTTGTAAGGAGTAAAATACAGGTCTCTTCTCAGCCGATGTAGTAAATGTATTTTGTGGATCCTTGATGCCTCATTGGCCTTACATGCCATGTCATGTAATTATCAAGTCCTCCAGTGTGAAGCCTTCGAATGAAGAGATGACATGAAGAGAACATCCTTTGGAGAAGGTGCTTTGAGTCAGTTATGGTAATGGACTTGTGGTGTGTTGTGTAAGCCCCGCAAGATAGCTGAAGACTATGTGGGTTTTTTTGGTTTGCTGCAGGTGTACTGAGAGTGGAGTAAGAGAACTTGTTGCTCCTCTGAATAGCTGGCGTTAACTACTCACATAACTGTAAAAACATAAAAGTAAGACAAACACCACAGTAAAAATGCCATCTTTTTATGGTGCTTTTATTTTCTAGTCCTCATTTTTCCGGATTAATCGGGAACTGATTAATAACATCTCCTCAGTGCTGTCTCTAGGCACGTCAAAGATAAGATGGTCATTAAAAGCAGTCAGCATCGTTTTGCCAAGGAGAAGTCATGTTTGACCAACCTGATAGCCTTTTATGAAGACATTATCAGGTGGATAGATGATGATTGGGCAGTGGAGGTAGTTTACCTTGATATCAGTAAAGCATTTGACACCATCTCCCACAACATCCTCATGGCAAAACTGAGGAAGTGTGGTTTGGAGATTCAGGTAGTGCAGTGGATTGTGAATTGGTTTAAGAAAAAAGTCAAGAGTTGTGGTCAGTGGGAGAGTCTAGCTGGAAGCCTGTCTCTAGTGGAGTCCCTCAGGGGTCGATACTGGGACCAGTACAATTCAATGTATTCATCAATGACCTGGATGAGGGAATAGAGTTCACTGTCAGCAAGTCTGCTAATGACACAAAACTGGAAGGAGTGGCTGACACACTGGAAGGCTGTGCTGCCATCCAGTGAGATCTGGACAGGCTGGAGAGTTGGGTGGGGAGAAATTAAATGAAATATAACAAGGGCAAGAACAGAGTCTTGAATCTGGGGAAGAACAACCCCGGGTGCCAGTATAGGTTGGGGATGGACCTGTTGGAGAGCAGCATTGGGGAAAGGGACCTGGGGATCCTGGTGGACAGCAAGGTGACCATGGGTCAGCAGTGTGCCAGCAGTGGCATCCTAAGGTGTATTAGAAGGGGTGTGGTTAGCAGGTAGAGGGAGGTTCTCCACCCCTTCTACTCTGCCCAGGTGAGACTGCACCTGGAACATTTTGTATAGTTCTGGGCCCCCCAGTTAAAGGAAGACAGGGAACTCCTTGAAAGAGTCTAGTGCAGGGCCACAAAGATGACTAAGGGAATGGAACATCTTCCTTATGAGGAAAAGCTGAGGGAGCTGGGCCTCTTTACCTTGGAGGAGACTGAGGGGTGACCTCATCAGTGTCTATGTATGTGAAGGGCAAGAGTCAGAAGAATGGAGCAAGGCTCTTCTCAGTGATGGCCAGTGATAGGACAAGGGGTAAGGGGTGCAAGCTGGAGCATAGGAAGTTCCATGTGAATATAATGAGGAACTTTTTCACTGTCAGGGTGACAGAGCACTGAAATAGACTTCCTAGAGAGGTTGTGGAGTCTCCTTCTCTGGAGACATTCAAAACCGAGCTGGACATGTTTTTGTGTGATCTACTCTAGGTGATCCTGTTGTGGCAGGGGGGGTGGACTATACATGATTTTTCAAGGTCCCATTCCAATCCCTAATGTTCTGTGATTCTTTGGTGCCTTTAGCCATGTGATACGTACATTAATAAAAGTTCAGAAGATTGCCATGTTCCTTTTTATCAGCTGTTTTTGTTCCTGATTGTTCAAAGTTACTATTATTGAGTAATATGCAATGTCTAGTTTGCTTTTAGTATTGAAGGTGCTGGGAGATGGGTTAGCAACAGAGGAAAATACAAGAAAGCTGAAGAAACCAAAAATAATTCATGGGATGGAAAGGAAAGCCATAAAACAATAATTTCAAATCATATGCAGGGATATTAGGAAAAGAAAAACTACACATCTATGCTTATTAATATATTAAGACTTCAGTATTACACAGTAGGCACATTGGAAATATGTAACACAAGCAAAACGATGAGTAGAAACAAGAATGTAAGTGTTATGTAAATAAGAGAAAAATATCTTATCTTTTGAACTTAGGGTAAGTATTTTTGTTTCTTTTGGTTGTCTACATCCAGACACATACTTTTCCTTGGTTTTAGTTGAAAAGTGCTCTTTTGACATGAATAGTCAGCTGATAGTTAAGATGTAAAAACACAGTGGCAAACAGATTTAAATGGCTACATGCTTCTGGAGAATGTAGCTATAAGCTATATGGAAAAGGAAGAAATTCTAGGTTTCTGTGGTGTAGCATTTGAGAGGTGTTTTGAGGCGTCATTTAGAGTAGACCAAATCCAGGAAAGCTGCTTGTGTGATCACGCCAAAACCAAGAGAGCTGAAAGAGCTTGTGTATAAGAGGCATGATTGTGGAATAATTACTAGGATGCCAGAAAGTCTCATGGAACTCAGCTGTATATAATTTACTGAAGAATTTATTATATTTAATTAAAAACATCAGTTGCATAACACACAATGTTTGATAAAATCCATATAAAGTCTAGTCATAAGCTTGAGAGTGAATGCTACTTTGTTCTGAAATAGTGGTGAGTTTGATATTGAGACTTAAAATGAATCTAAGTATAATGCAAAACACCCATCCTATTAAAATGAGCTGCTCTGCTGTCAGATTGGGTGATCAAAGGTGTTGATCTCTGAACTGCTGTTAAGAAGCTGTTAGAAAGGAGAAAAGATGTCTCTTAAGTGTGTGCTGAGTTTACTGAAACCAATCTTATTTGTGCAGTGCTCTCTTAGGACTCACTGAGTTCAGCTTTTATAGTAACATACAGAAGTCTGGCATAGTTTTAGTGTGCTGAGAGGTAGCAAGGCTTTGGTTTGGATATCCATGCAGAAACTTGAGAAAAGTGTTTCTGCTTCCAAGTCTGAAGCTTAATTTTTAAACTAATGTCAGCTTGTCAGGTTCAGAAGAATAATTATTTTCTGGAAGTCCTGTGTACAGGCTGTATTTTCCTACTTCGGTGTCTGTTTTTTGTGGGTTTGTGTTTTTTGTTTTGGTTTTGTTGGTTTTTTTCCTTTAAAGAGGTGTTTATTGGAGTACAAATTGGCAAATTTATACTGGCTCACTATAAAACATTCTTATCAAATGTGCAGATCTTGAAACTCTCATTTATGTCCTTGTAAAGGAACTCTTTCAAGTTCAGTGAGAGACTTTTTTGCGAGTAGCATTTTGCATTTCTTGTTGAACTATTTTTATGTTCTATTCATAGCCCTCTTACATTTTGTTACTGTAGCTAAAATTTTTAGGTCATTAAGAGAATAAAATGCGGATTTCATCAAAAGGAGGAGCAAAAGCTGTCTTGAAACTTCGTTAAGAAGTTGGACAGACATCCAAGAAATGCAGAGGGGCGTTTTTCCATGAAAATTTGTCTTTTGGGGGGAGAATATACCCATAGAAATTTATCTTCAGAGCAGACCTTTGGAACCTGTAAATTGTTGTCTAGCTTAATGAAAATTCTTACAATTTATGCTCAGCTTGATAGGATTTTGGGAAGCAAAGGATAATGAACCTGAAACAAGAGAACGGTGTTTACTTCAAATTTTAATGGATTAGCAACTTTTTCCCCCCCCTTCATTTTCTGTATGTGGAAACTATAAACTACTGATTAGGTGTAGATACAGATTTTTTAATGAATGAACCTAGGTAAAACCTGCCCAACTGAAAACATTCCTCAATCAGGAGGGAAAGCTTATGTTGACAGTAACTTGTGTTATAACAGTAAGTTGTATTTCACCAGTCTGAATCTTTGTGGAAGTTCAGAGAGCAGTAACAGAGCAAATGATGGAAAGTAAGAGGTAAGCTTAGATGAAAATGTGAAATATGATTTGATACTAATTTTCTTTAAAGAGTTCATTAGCTGGCAAGGAAGTACTGAAATGCTTATCAAGGAGCAGACTTCTCATTACCTAATGAGAAGAGACTGTAGAATTCATTTGAATTTTGCAACCTGGACAGGTCTTGTAGTTTTGGTTTTTATATGTATTTGTATAAGAAAACTAACTATCAAGTATTATGTGATTAAAAATCAAGTTAATGAATTTAGTGTTACATAATTAAAAATAAACTTATTTGTATAGTTAGGTAGCATTATGTCTGAAATTTGAAATGGGATGTTTTAATTTGTTCTTGCAAATCAGTTTTATCTGTGCCCTAGCTCTATATGCATTTTGACTTGTGGGTTTATGCCTGGGAGGAATTTCTGAAGTAAAAGTACTTCCTAGTACTTTGTGAGTTCAAAGGCAAAGGGCAAGGGTGAATGCTAATATAATAACCTTAGTAAATATTTTGTTTTCATGCCAAGAGGATTTTCAAAGCATAGGAGTGCAGTGTGTGTCTTCAATTTCAGATCAGTGTGAATGAATCGGCAGTTTTTTCTACTAAATACAAGTATCTTTGCATAGTTACGAAAGCCTCATTTTTAAGTTAGCTGAACACATCAGTGAAACTTAAGAATAATGTCTTGCTTCTCATTGCATTAACCTTTTCCCACCCTATTAAAAGCAGAGGTTTTGATAACATGCCGTCCACGTAGTGGAGTTTATTCCAAATTCAGTTAAGTATTTCTGTGCCCAGCTGTGGCAGAGACCAGGAGGTGGTCTGTCTTGGTTTTTATGTAGCATCTTTTAAAACTTATCATTTATAGAGTAGCCTGCCTGGCTTTGCTTTCTGCTTGGATGATAAGCAGAAATGCATTTAAGAAAAAACAGAAGTGCCTGGGGCATAGCTTTTGTCTTCCCACAAGAAGGGAAAAGACACAGTATTCATTTTTTTTCAAATGAATATACAATAAATATGGAAAAAGACCTGTGAGAGAGAGAAAACCAAAACATAAAAGGTCTCTATATTATTTTGTGTCTGTCTGTGGGTGAATTATAGGATGTTAATCTCTAAAGGGAAAGGGTTTGACATAGAATTTTTGCATATGAATGTCCTGGCTTTCAGTATCAAAATATTTTTTTTCATTTGGAAGCTAAATGGTTTCTTTATGTATAAAGAGATTTTAAGTGGAGGTAAACTGCTTTACGGCATGAATCACTTGTTAGATAGCTCTCTAGCCTTCCTTCTTGCCTCCCTCATCCTCTTAAAAAAAAAAAAAGCTCAGAAATCACCAGGTAGGATAATTCTTAAATTGTTTTGGACAATATTTAACAGATTTGTTGTGTTCATCTGATTCATGAATTGTGCTGTTTAGTGTTCAAATCATGTGCTATCCTGAAAAGGTTTTCAGTCTATTACGGTGGCGTCGTGTAATTACATTGAAGCACATGATGATGGTGTATAAGCCTTAGGATGCCTTGCAGGGAAGCAGTGCAAATATTATCTGTGCATCAGCACAGATTTAGAACAAGGAAATTAAACATCAGTACTGCTTGGTAGCTGAGTTTTGCATATTTCAGTTAATGATTTTAGATTTTAGTGAAAAGTTCTGAAATTGTTTGGAAGTAGGCCATCTCATGCTGAGATGAAGCATCAGGCCATTTTAAATTAGATACCGAGCATGCTCATATCAAGTACCCACTCTTTTAGATTTTGCAGCGTGTGTCTCGGTTCCCTGTTAGTGGAGCTGTCATTCAGCTGAAGTAGAGGAGAGCACAGCATGCCCTTTTGTCGTCTTTCTATCATTGCACGTATGATTTCTCTTGGAACTGGGAACTTAAGATGTGAGGCCAGCCTTGCTGTTAGATCACCAGTGTTTTTGGTGAGTTGATATTCATCTCTTTCCTTTCTCATGCCTTTAGATATCTCAGATGAAACTCAGCTTCATACTTGTCTCTGTTCTCTAATAATGGTATCTATTAGAAATGGCTCTGCCGTCTCTCACTTCAGTAAAATAATTCCGGTGCGTATCTATTACTTTCTTTACTGAAAAAGAATTGCTTTAACAGGAATTCTAGGCTGTTTTGCTCAGAAGTCCAAAAAATGGGCATATTTGTCTTCTGACTTCAAATTAGCTAGCTATTCTAAATATAGCAACAGTGCTTCAACCGTCATTCTTCATTTTCTTTATGTTTTTAGTGAATTGGTTTAAAACCTAAATTGTTTTGTGTGTCTAATATTTTAGAGGCAGTTTGAGTAGTCGTGCTAAAGAGGATTTTATTTATGTAAGACAATGCTGAAGGATATTTACAGTATTCGGATTCAACACAAATTGCTAAACAGGGTAAGTTAACTCTTGTCATCTGTTAGTTTTGCTGATAGATATGCCTGTATTTCCTTCTTTAAACAGCTAAGAAATTAAAAAAGGTATCTCCTTGTTCTTTGTTATGAGTGAGATTTTGCAGTTTGGTATATATATAACAGGAATTTCTGAACATATGTATAGCCTTTATAGTAGCAAAAGCAAATGTTTGAAACAGGTTAACATTTAATTAACTATTAATTAACTGTTGGAAGGCAAGATTTCCCATTCAGGGTATTACAAAGCTTAGTTCATGTACTTGATTAAAAAAATCTTATTTTCCTTTCAGAGCATCTGCAAAATAAAACTTAAATTATTTAACACAATGCATTTAACTTGTAGCAAAAAGTCACTTCACAATATATTTTTTAAAAATTTAGACTTGTGATGTGAAAAGCAGCGAGTGAATTGATAAACTCTGATACCACCCACCCTCCCAAAAAAATCTGGTTCCTAATTGCTCTTTTTGCCCAGTGGATAAGAATGATTTAAGATCACTATTGAACTTGAGGTGTGTTTTAAGGTTTCAGTTGTGACATACTGGAGTTCATCACTGGATTGAGATTGGAAGTCATCATTATAAAACATTCACACATATTTTTGGGTTGAGAAGGGTTGGTGGTGTGTATGAGCAGATACCCTTATAACCTGTGGTGATCGTGTGTATACGCTGTAAATAGGCTTCTGGATAAGAGATTTTAAGTGCTATGGTAAAAACCTGCCTGCCAGTGGATTCACTGAGCTTAACAAAAGAGATTCTTGCTAAACATAACCCCTGTTATGATTCCCATTGACCTGATTCATAGGAGTAAAATCAATAAACCCGTAAGCTTCGTCGTCGCCTTGACAATCCTGGTTCGAAGGGAGGGAGAGGATGGAGAGCGGGGGCTGTGTGTGTGAATCTTGACTATCTGAAGGTTAGTTTGCTCGACCCCCTGATGCAGGGTTCTCGGGGAAATGAGCTAAATGGGTGTAATAGTTAAGATTTGTGTTGAAGGCTGAAGATAATGCATTTAATTGAGGCCTTGCTGTGGCAAACTGCTGTCATAACCCATCAGAAACCCTGCACTTTGGCCGCCAAAACAGGATTTGAGCGTGCAGCTCTGACAAATGATGAGAGAGAGGCAGCGGGGGGGTAACAGCAAACCTGTGCTGCACAAAATACATTCCCAGGCTGACTTGTTATCGTCAGAGCACGTTACTCCTAATACTGAGCGTTCACTCTTACAACTAGAGTATGTCATTTGGTAGTGGTGGTGCCTTCAGGTGCCATGAGCTGTGTGTCTTGGAGATCTGGAAGATGCTACAAAGCTGTACAGATAGGACAGTTTCGGGATAAACGGCAAACCTGGAAAGCTTAAGACCTTTTAGGAAAAGAACAAACAGATGAGAAGGGTGAAGACTTGAATTAGTGACTGCAGAGCAAGTGATGGGGTGGACAATATAAGAGGAACCGAGTTAGATATGCTAAACGTGTAAAGAAAGTAGCATTTAGCTGCTCTGCCAGCATTCCTTTATCATGTAAAAATGTGGGATTTCTAGTTTGGGTTGCTGAAGAAGCTTGAATTTAGTATGATTCTACTGAGAGATTCTTTTGAAATGACTAAGATTAAAAGTATAAAAAGACGTGTTTTGTAGATTTTGTCAGGGAACAATTGTTAGTCTAGAGGAAAGCAGAAATTTGCAAGTGTTAAACATCTCAAGTTGTTTTTATAACTGTTGATCTTGTCTATTTTACTCTTCAGAATAATGTTTCTACTTTCCTTTGAAGTAAGTGCTGACTCTGGTTAGTTTTCCAAAAAAAGGGATTCTTACATTATAGTTAGGGAGACTAGCATAATTTTTACAGGCAACATACTACTATTCAGCAGTGCTGCTCTTGTCTCTACCCGTATTATTTAGTGTGTAAGTTCACTTCTGGTCATGGGTAGCACACATGCACATTAAAATTTGGCTTCTGTTTATGATCTTAACGGTGATTTTGCATAAACAGGTGAATTTAAGATGCCAGAGAACCTAACACCCATATCTATTATCTTTTGGTTTGCTGTCATTTTACTCTGTGTTAGTCTTGTTTGTTTTTATATATGTGTGGTGTATGTATACACAAAATATGCAGAGAGGGTGAATGCATGTAAAGGATGCTGGTTATACAGTCTTACTCAGAATTCACTTAAATGGTGCTGAATTAATAACCAAAATGAAAACACTTTTATTCATGTCCAGAGAATGTTATCATTCAGACGTTTTAAACGTGCCAGTCATCACAAGGATTTTATTTTATTGTAGATCATTATATTTTAACTTGCAGTGAGATACCAGAATGAAAGGTTTAGTTCTTACAACTCTGCTATGCAGACCTGTCTTTCAAACTGTCAGAAACTGTAAGTCTGGAAGGATCTTTGAGATGCCCATTCATGTGACTGGCAATGTAAGGCATGTAATTTCACTTTGTTCCATCATTTTTTGAAGAGGATGAAAAAATAATTCAGTTTTCTATGTAAGTAAGAAGTTCCTATGTGGTTTCATTAGCAGAGCAATACAGCCCTAAGGAAGTGGTAGGGCCTTTAGTCACTTTATTTCATCAGCAATGCCTTCTTAATGTTAAAATACACTTCGTGCAGCTTGAAAATTTAAAATATAAATGTTTGTACAGGACTAAGGAGAAAAGAAAAAAAAATCAGAAAAGGATGTGGAAGTTACAGGTGTGGGGTGTAGGGTAACCTCTTGTATGTGTATCACTCAAAAAATAGCAGGCAGGCAGCTTGAGTGATTAAAATCCTTTGGACAGTGAAGTCTCAGTCTGTTTCCATTCAGACTGTCTTCTAAATGAAAGATTTTACTACTGCTGACACTTGCACATACTCAGTTCATGTGCCAGATGGAGAGCCTGGGACAATTTTAGACCAAAGGTTGTGTCTAAAAGCCTTGTCAGCATTCTGCATCAAATCTTGACCCACTTTAGACAGTATGCTACAATCTGATGCTTTCAAGAGAACAATGCCATTTTTTAGTTACTTTCTTTTTTTAACATAGTGGAGGCAGGAGTGAAGCTATGTTTCATTTGGAAAAGTAAATTTAGATCATGCTTGTGAAAAAGAAACTACATACAAGTACTTGATTAAAATAATCGGCTTTAATGGCAGCACTGGGTCTGCAAGTTGATGGAAAAATAAAGAAGATATTATTAATTCTTCTGTAGGTATGTAGTGGAAGTTGAGAAACACACTTCTTAAACCGAAAACCTAAAATGTTGTAAAATGTTTTTGTTTTAAAAAAATCTCTTTGTTCGTACTGAGAATGGAAGTGGTAAGGACTTGACTAAGTTTTGGCTGAATGAGATGAGAATTGGCTCTACTTTTTCAGTACGTTGAGGTTTATTAGGTACAATTCTGTGAATTTTGGTAGATGTTAGCCATGAATATAGTGTATCATTGCAAAAGATTCAGTTGGAATGTCTATCAATAAAAATTTACAAAGGTTGGTATAAAGAAGTTTGGGGGCTTTATGTTTCCTAAAAGATAATCAAGAGTAAAACATTCCATTTTGGAGATAAGAATTTCCAAGGCCCCAAAAAGCACAGGGAAGAGAACAGGGGTGAAACAAAAAGTTGTATGAGGATATTTCTCAGAATAGTAAGGGGTTTCTTCCGTGTATTTGCAGCTGGATACATCATCTTCCGCCTTACGTATGTTCATGCATCTGTATTTTTAAAGAGCATCTGGAGCATTATGCTCCAGACAAGATCAACATTTGAGATGTTTTCAGGACATTCAGTCTAATGCATCCTTCAGTACTGTGGTAGGGAGACAATAGCTTTGTATTTCAACATCTCAGCCATTTTAAGAAAACTAGGATTGCATTCTGTATTCTGAGCTTAATGGCAGTATGTGCCATACAGTGACTACTTGTTTCGAAGCCACTTAAAAATCTGCTCAGTTCCAAAGAATGACAATCAAAAAAAAAAAACAACCAACCCCAAAAAAAGAATTGAAAGTTAGCTTTTATCTACTTCAGGCCACTTGACAGGGCCTGAATTTCTACTGTATGATACTTTCTTGTCCAAAAACCTCAAACTCAAAAAAGTTTCCATGTTCTGTAATTTCCTATTTGTACAGAAATGATTAATCAGTGTTTCAGTCTATTTATATTTTGGATGCTCCCTTTGCATCTTTTGCCTTTATATATAATAATGTGTGCAGGTTTTCTGCAGAAAATTATATAGGCATCATAACATAACCATGTTGGTTGTTAATCTCTAATTTACATGAAAATGGGTAATTAAGCAAAGACTTTTTAATCAGTGAAAACACTGTTTTTGGTGGCCAAACCAAGTAACACCTTAGTGTTCTACTGTTCTGGTGCTTCTGTAAGTAAACTGCCCTTATCCCAGCCCATGGAGGCTCTGGCTCTTTCTCCCCTGGGAGTGGCGTGTGGTGCTCAGACACTGGTTGGGGCTGAACCACCACGATGCTGAAAGCTTTTGAGGGAAAAACTGCTCTGAAAATAAGAAATGCAAAAATATTTTCAGAACTGTCATTAAAAAAAAAAACCAAAACAACAAGACCAGTACCATTTTGAACATTTTTACTAAGCAGAAATTTGTCTGGTTGAAGACATTGTATCTTACCTGTGAAATCTAAAATAGATGTTTTGTTTGCTTGTTTTTCACTGTTCTGAGAAGTTGTATGAAACACTTCTTTACTCTCTTTCAGAGAACAAAAAGGCATGACTTAATGCCATTTTCTGTCATGCCATCTGTTTCATCCCACACTGCCCAGTACGTTTGTTGTCTCCCTGAGCAAAGACAAGACAGCTATCTTTAGCAGCCTTCACGTTGAGGCTGTCAAAATAAGTGTTTCAGTGCTGCCTCTGAAAGTATCTCAGAGTACAGCGTGGTTCAGGCCATTGTGTGTTTCCTGCAGAGGCAGCCTCAGTTACCTGTCTGGTAAAGTCTGGCTGCAGCTCAGTGGATCTCAGCAGTGCCAGACAGAGGCAGGATTGGCACTGAGAACGAGGGAAAAGAAGGCGGCATTAATCAAATAAAATAATTGTAAGAGTGATGGAATTTCACCAGATCCTTAAAACTATATCCTAAACTGTATGTCACAGAAACATCTTTAAGGTATAGCTGGTTGCAGATGGGCACTGGTCAAGAAGAAAAGGAAAACCAGCTACTAAATGGCTTACTTTGACCCCTTGGAGTACTCCTGATGCTAAGCTGTTGAGACCTTTCTGGGTCTGGTGTCTAAACCTCTAGTGAGTTTGATTTTTTTAAAACTGGTACTTGATATGTTAAGGCTGAATTTAATTTCTAACTGCTTCAGTGATCAGAGTAGGTCGAGAACGTTCCCCATGAACTTCCATTACAACATCTGTGCTGCACGGTTTCAGTTGCACTTAGCTGCTTTGATGATGGCGGCTATTTTATATCATGACAGTACAAATTGGAAATGGAAATAGAGCTTTACTTAACCAAAGTCACATAGGAAGTCCAATGAAGCAGAAATTGAAGCCAAAGGGTGTTTCCCTGATGCAATTAGTTTGATGTTGTGAATCAGTGAGATAGATACCTCAGGTACTGAAATGCATGTCGGTGCAAAGGTGCACCTGGGCCCATAGGAAGACAAGCCAAATAGCCCCAGAGAAATTTTTTGCTCATGGGGGTGGAATGAGGGAGTTTTTTAGCTACCAGCTTTGCATTATCCCATCTTGAAATTCCACATTACTCACAGCCCACTCTGGTACCTTAACACGGCACTGCTCTGTAACATGGTAAGTTTAAACTATCCTCTTCTCATTGTATCTTGTAGTGATTCTCATTTGCAGAATATATTCAGGTTGATAATTTGATCTATTGGATGCATTTTTTAATTTCATTAATGTGTCTGTGTTGAACACTAGAACAGTTTAGATTTTATTTAAATAGAGCTATTAAATACATTAATCAGTGTGGGACTTCAACAAAATTAGAGCTATTTAATTTCTTCATTTTTTGTTATAGTGACACATCTATTAAAGCAGCAATATGTCATCTTCTGACAACTGTGGAAATGATGTTGAAAGATTATGACTACAGTCCCCTGCTCCATTTTCACATATAACAAATTCTGAAAACTCCTGCTGCACCTATGTAAAGCTGGAAAAAAGTCTGAGAACTATGTAAGACGGTAATACCCCAGTACTCAAGGGACTAGAAGCTAGGAAATGCCAGAGTCATTGCCGTATGAGTACATGGGTGTGTGTATATATACGTCTAGCCTGTACTTTAACCACCGTCACAGCATAGTTTCTATAATGCTTCTAGACTTTCTGGTCTAGAAAGCACTTTAGCTTTCCAGGCTGATTTTTTTTCTTATTACCTCCATAGTTGTTTTTTTAAAGCTTGAATGGAAATTGTAGAGTCAATTCCCTGAAAGACATTAGAATAAAAATATTCTTAGTAGTTTTTAAATGTCTCCTGGTTCTCTGCAAAGCTCTGATATTCCTATGGCATTGAGGCTTTAGTTTGCAGTTTAGAAGATTGGATGCTCTTTCAGTGAAAAACATTTCAGTCTTGCTGCAAATAGCATACTTTTTTTTTTTTAAACTTGTGGAACCTCATGGTACACACCAACAGCATTCTTGCTGCTAAAAATGTAGGCATTGTGACTAATGAATATGCTTGCAGTTTCTACAGCTTTCTCTTCTGGAGTGAACAAAGAAGTTCAATTGAGGAATTACAGTAACAAGTAATAATAAATCAGAAGGACCCTGATGATCTTGATCTAGAAAGTAAATTAGTTGAAGACAGTAGATTCCTTTGTTGATTCTGTTTACATCACAGTCTTATTCTGGAGGCAGAAACTATAATTTACAGTTGTTATGGTTTCAAGTTACTGACAAATAACTCTAGTGTATCATCTGTGTTAGAAACAGAACCCAAATACATAAAGAAGCTGATAACTTTTAACTAGACAGTCTTTCAGAGTGTGCCAATGCCTTTATGACTCTGGAGATGGTTACCAGTAATTTTGTTTCTGTCAAAATACTAAATTTGGGTTTTTTAACAGGCAGTATTCACTTGTGTAGCCACTAGATCTGGGTCATCAAAAGTTACTCTACAAAGAGCTGAATTGTTTGGAATGTGATTCTTCCTACAGTTATTGGAAAAATTGCATCTTCTTAGTCTTGAGTATTGAATACTTGATGTCCCAGCTTTTTTTCAAGATACCAGAATGACTGACCTAACAATGTTTTGTTTGATATACCTCAGCAGAATGCTCTCATGGAAACCATGAAGCCAAAGAGATATTGTGCACTGGTATGAACTCTTTTAGTATCATTTAAGGAGTGGGAGAAAAATTCTTACAAAGCTACTTCTCACACTGTTGTCAAGCTTTAGCAATGGCTTTTGCTTTGTAAGCTTGTAACTAGTTTCCAGTGTTGTCAGGTGTAACAAGAGGTGACAATCCTTGTGTAAACCTTGCTTTGCTGGCTTCAGTGTTGCTCATAGAATGCTAATATCAACATTTGACTTGATGGCTCCATGCAGGTACCATTTATTTTACTGACAGAACATACTCTTTCTTAGATGAGTTGTGGTTTTTTAGCACCTCATTGTTTTGTTTCTCAGGAAAAATGAAGGGTGTGAAGGCTGTCTAGAGCCACTTCGTGACAGGCTTTGGCTTGGTAACACAAGAGAACTTCAAAGGCTGTGAAAACAGTGAAGGATATTATTTCACTGTGTTAGAAGTAAAGAGGTGATACTGGAATTCTTGGAAATAAGAGGAAAAGCTCCAACCTAGAAGTTCTTCAGATTCAGATTAAACCATATTAGTTGTAATGTCCTTTGGGGCCACTCTAACCTATTAGATAGTTTTGCATTTGTGTAAACATTGTACTCTTTAAGACTATTAATACTTAAAAGAAGTGAAGCACAATAGGTTGTTTTTCAGGACTTACATAATGTTTTGCTGGGTTGCTTAAAACCACTAGTAAATTTAGGAATTAAGTTTTAAGATAAAATTCTTAAGCTGTACTTACCTGCAATAGGTGCAGTTTGGACCATGGATTTTTCATAATTAATTTCTTTAATATGGCATTTAAAGTCTTTTGTTAATGTTTTGAATCTTCTAATGTGTGTTCAATGCTTCACATAATTCTGTCCGTGAGAGAAAAAATCCTGGGGTTCTTTTTTATTGTTCATTACGGTTACTGGAGATGGCTGGTAATTAATCACAGCATAATTCAGTTTGGAAGTGAATGACACAGGAGGTCTCTGATCCCACATCCTGCTCAAAGCAGGATCAGGTCTCAGCTCAGACCAGGCTGCACAGGGCTTTATTCAGCTGCGTTTTCAGAGTCACCAAGGACAGAGACTGCCCAGCCTCTTTGAGCAACCTGTCCCACCGCCTGACTGTCCTGCAGGAAGATGTTTTGCCTATATCCATTCTGAACTTCTCTGCCCCAAGAGTAGCCGGTTGCCTCGCTTCATCCCACCAGGCAATGCTATGAAGAGCCTGGCTCCGTGGTCTTGATATGCTCCCTGAAGGGATGAGCAGTCTGCCCAAAGGACTCCCAAAGCCATCTCCTCTCCAGGGAGAACCAGCCCACTTCCCTCAGCCTTTCCTCATGGGGCAGGTGCTCCAGACCCTTGGTGGTTCTCTGCTGATCTTGTGACAATGTGTCAATCCCCTCCTTCTGTAGGGGACACACAAAGCCCAGCGCACTCTTGTAGAGATGAGTGGTGAGCAGCAAGGATAACCCCTCTCTTCCTGCGGGTGACTGTCCGTGTCCCCATGGCTGCTGGCCACCTCTGCTGCCAGGGCTCTGCCAGCTCATGGCCAGAGCTGCTGCCCAGGCAGGCCGGCCCCAGCAACTGTGGTGCTAGGGCTCAGCCTCCCTGGGGCAGGGCACTGCCTTTGGCCCTACTGAGCCTCACGGGGATCCTGATGGCCCCTTCCAGAGACCTCTGTGGGCCTCTCTTGAATGGTGCCAGCCCCCAACCTCAAGTGAATTGAAACACCTTCGCCCATCCCAGCCCTGCAAATTGGTGTCATCTGCAGACTTGATCTAATCCACCTACTTACATTCCTTTCTTGAATGCTTCTCTCCTCCTCTCCTCTGTTCCCCATTTGAACTTCAGTTTCTACCTATTGCATACTTGAACCCAAGCAGACTACTTGGCCCATTTTAATCTTAACCTAGCTAGGTTATAGCATCCAGTGAAATCTTCAGTCACCACATTGGATGTCAGCTTTGATGTTATTTGATAAATTTGGGTTTGTGCCATCTGCTTGTTTGCTGGACTCTGTAGTTTGAACAATACTGTATCTTGACCAAAACAAACATTCTTCCATGTTTTTGTTAGTACATTGAAAACAAGTTTGTCAAAGGGTTGCCAAAGCAGAGCATCTGCAGTGTTGCTTGTTAATTCACTGCCAACACGTGAGTGTTTGCTTAGTTAGAAAATAGCACATGACACTTCTCATCAAACTTTTCAATAATAATACAGTATGCCTGCCAGAAATAGTGAAATGTTACCATGTTAATGTTACTGGGTACTGCTCTTGCCTTTCTCTGTTACACAGCTGCTAAATCTCGTGGGGATATTAAACAGTTCCTAGGCTTCACACATCACACCCATCATGCTTGCCATGGTTGTTGGCTTTGTCACATTGAATTCAGATTTCTGAGACACTTAGATTAAAAATCCCTTTGTGTAAGTGATTACAAATTTTAAATAGAGGTCAGTTACATGCTAGATGAGATGGAGTTGCATATTGCCACTGATACAAGTGAAAAATGTTTGAAATAATGCAATTATGTAGTCAGTCTTTGAAGGCTGCTGCTTTATGTGTTTATCTATGGTATATCTGCAAAGTTAGGCTGTCAGAATTACTTTTTTTTAAATAATCTTTTGGTTCATGTTTCAGAAAATACTATTCTGACTATGCTCATGTGTTCTAAAACTTGTATCCCTTCTCATAAGCCTAAAATATATCAGAATACTGGTAAGAGTGGGCCAGTGGCTTCTGTGCAACAAGCAGCTTTCTGTGAGAATTTTTTTTAAACAGAAGATTGCTACTAATACTTCTATCAAGAGGTGTTTTTTTCACTCTAAAGATCTTTTTTTCTTTATCATAACCTGAGATAATGGATGTCAACTTTAGGATTATAGATAAATTTAAAACCTGCTTTCATTATCAATGACTTTATAATTTCCTAAAACTTTTTTTTTTTTGCATAAATAAGGTTCAAGGCAGGTGTTTATTTTATAGGCTAATTTTTTTGTCGAACAAAAAAAGTCCTTAAGTACCAGTAGTTTCGACTTTGAAGAACCTTGAAGAATGATGCCGTCTGAGCAAGCGATGCTTCTCAGTGACCGCCTCCTGAATTAACCTTTGCTGCCGCTGGGGGGAGCAAAAGACTGTCACAGGCGTCAGGGAATGCGGGATAAGCCTGTCTCTCTCCTGCTTCGGGAGATGTAGGTTTTATTGCTCAGCTCTGGGACACTGCGGGGTCTGGTATGTGCTTGAAAATCTCTTTTCTGGTGAAGAAAAGTCCTAGATCATCAGATTTCACCGTTGCCTTTTTTTTTTTTTTTTTCAACCAGTTAAATTTTGAGTTTGGGCTAGGATTGGACATGAAATGTGTCTGAAAAAAGGAAGGGAAGAAAATAGCATCTACAATTATTAGTAGTATAACGAGTAGATTGTCTGGTGTAGACTTAAGTAGAATGCTAAAATTTATCTCTGCTATTAAAATGGTTTGGTTTAATAGAAGGTGCTGTAGCTGAGCAATGTATATATATCTTTTTTCAAAATGAATATGTCCATGATTATTACTTTAACAGAAGCTTGCTTTAACACTGGTCTTCCAGAATAAAATCTGGAAATACTGTTTCCTTCCTCTAAAAGCTTTGGAAAGGAGGAAACAATTTCATTTTCATGGATTCTTTTAATTTTAAATGCTTAGAATCAAATGTAGGGTACTATAATCATCTTCTTATAGAAAGACTAGCACTTGTAAATGATGACTGTTTATTTCCAGGCTAATTTAAGGTTCTCCATCAGTGTGTGTTATAATTGAGAAACTGTCTTACAGACTGTTGAGGTCTTGCTAAGATTGTTGGACTGGTAATATTTGTGTTGCATGTGGGTTCTAATACCTATCTTTAAATAGTTTAATGTTTGGGGGAGAACAAGACATTCCAGTTGCAAACCAAGGATGGGCTTTCCCTTTGGAAAAAACTTGTGTTTGTTCTGCCAAGAGCAAGCAGTCAGAAGTCCTACTGCAAAATTCATTAGTGTTTTGTTTGTGGTGTACAGAGCATAAACTAAGCTGAGCAAGCTTAAAGAAATTACTAAATGACACATCAGTGCTTTCACTCCTAGATATACAGCAATTTTGTGGGTATAGTAGAAACAGCAGAAGATGACCAGTCAGTCCTGGAGCATAGCAGTAACTGGGATTTGGTTGCAACCAGGACCAGTGATGTCTTTTCTGTGGGGTCATTTGTTGTTCCACGTCATCTTTCTTGCTTTAACAGACATAAACTGCCTCAAGGCCTCCCTGCCCCGCTTTTTTTAAGTACGACATTCAGTTATAAGTTTGTTTTGATTCTTTTCTGACTGGTGTTTGAAACAGCTATGGAGTCTTACTCTAGAAACATAACCATTAAAGATGTTTGTCCTTTTATTCTGAGATTCCTGAAATCTAGGCAGTAGTTTTTATACTTACTTTGCATACATCTAATGAAAAAATAAATGTTGCACTTCATGAAAGCCCAGGATTTAAATGGAACTTGCCCATGTTGCTATGAACAACCAGACATGTGGAGTCTCTTTTCAGTTGAGCTTAACTGTCATTTAAAAATAATTAGTAACTCTCATGCATGTTTACACTTGTCTGCTAGTATCCACACAATGCAATCCATGTCATCTGTTACTCAACAACTGCAGTAGTCTGCTGCTTTAATAAATTCCTTTAGTAAGTAGAAATACTTTTCCTGTTTTACAGTTTCTCATAACAACCCCTTCCTTTTGAAAGAGTTTCGTGGCCTGGTGTAGGTGAGCAGCTTGTGGTTTTCATTTTCCCCTGCAAGGAATGAGATACCTCATTCCTACTTAGTCAAGCCTGTGGAACCAGGCAGTATCTGCCTGAGGGTGCTGAGTGAGTTGACAGATGTCTCCATGAGTCTTTTTTTGTCAGTGTGGATAACCTTGGTGACTGAAAAAAGTTAAACATTACTTTTTTCAAAAGAAAAATGGAGGAAGTATACATGGAACTTAAACACTGGTTACCTTCAGCTTGTTACCTGGGAATATTATGGAGCAAATTGTCATAGAAATGATTTCTAGGGTTGTGAAGGACTGGAAGGTAATTGGAAACAGTCAACATTGAAAAGTCTTGTTTGACCAACCTGACTACCTTCTATGATGACTGCTGCTTCAGGTGAGGGGAAAAACAGCGGATGCCACTCATCTGTAGCAAAGTTTTTGGTGTAGTTTCCTTGTATCCAAACTGTCAGTATGGAATGGGATGAGTGGACCACAAAGTGGGTGAAAAATCAATTACACCATAGGGCTTAAGGAGTAACAATCAATAGTTTGAAGTTTTAAGAGTGGCTCTTCACAAGAAGGCTTTCTTGGAGTTGATACTGAGGCTGAAACTATTTTAACACTCATCAGCAAGTTTTGCAATGAGGCAAGACTGGAGGAGTGAGCAGACTGGAACATGCTGAAGTTCCACAAAGGCAAATGTGCAGGTGGAGAAGCAGCATCCTGGAAAATGGCCTGGGCATACTGG
Organism: Zapornia atra; assembly: GCA_013400835.1. Classification (NCBI taxonomy): domain Eukaryota; kingdom Metazoa; phylum Chordata; class Aves; order Gruiformes; family Rallidae; genus Zapornia; species Zapornia atra. The sequence continues at coordinate 111,306 of VZTU01014828.1, read as the reverse complement.
TATACAGCAAGCTGAATGTTAGGCTGTAATGGTGGCAAAGGCTAGCCACATACTGAGCTGCCTTAGCAAGAGCGGTGGTTATTTCCCTCAATTCATCACTTTTGAGACTGTCTCTGAAATAATGTGTCCTGTTTTGCTCACATTAGTATGTGAGAGAGAGAAACATGAGCAAGTATAGCACAAAGGCACTAGCATGGTTATGGAGTCAGGACAGGAAGAACAAGAAGACAGCGAATGGAAACGGTATGTTTAGCCTGGAGAAGAGAAGCCTGAAGCAGGGACACAGTTGCAACATTTTGTTACTTAAAGGGGCTTTACAGAAGATTCTCCTCAGAAGTACACAATGAAAGGGCAAGAGGCAGTGGTACTAAAGTGCAATAAAGTACATTCAGGTAATTAAAAATGCAAATAAATGCATAACAATAATTAAAACACAAACAAACAAAAACCACCTCTACAAAACAAACTGACCACAAAAGCTGTTGAGCATGGAGAGGCTGTGGAATCACCTTTCTTGAAGACTTTTTTGAAACTCAACTGAACAAGGGTCTTTGCAACCTGATCTGCCATTGAATTTGCTGTCTCTGAGTGGGATGTTGAACTTGATGACCACGAGGAACCTCGTCTAACATATGTTTTTGTATGAGTCTCCTTTATATAGAAAACCTTTTTGACTTAAGGTTTTTATACAGCAAAGCACTTATTCTGAGTCTGTCAGTAAGGCAGCCTATTGCATTCATCAGAAGCACATTCACTAAACCAGATGTCTAAAGACCTTAGTAACAACATGAACATAAAATCCTGAATTCTGTAGAAAATACAGGTAAGGTTGCCATCTGGTCACCTGTATATAAGTGCCCAGAGTAATCTTATTTTCCCCTGCTCCTTTGACCCAGTTGTGTTTTATATATTGGCTTGACTGAAAAATTAAAATGTTGTTCTTACTTGAAAAGAAGGCATTAGGTTTACTGAAGCAGTCCGTAACTCTTTGGGTAGTATGCTCAACAGTGACAAACTGTGACCAACTTTGATTTGGATTTCCAGGATTAATGTCAACTATCTTACATTTTTATGATATTGAACTATTTTTTTTAAATTATATTGATTCAGCACTGGATGCTGTCTCAGTTTGCAGGCTGTTCAGAAGTGGGGAGTTGTTTGTTACAAAGTAATTATTTTTAGTTTTTACTGGAATTGAAAACTGGAAAATAGCAGAAGGTTGGTGTAACTTAATACAAAGTTTTCATTTCATTCACATTCAGCCCTTGCTTGATGTCTTGACCCTGATAGTTCTCTCTTCCAGCTGCTTTGGTCTTGCTTGTTTTTTCCTTCAAACATCATGTGCTAATGCTTTATCAAATCTTAACTCTGAAATCAGTGCTGGAGGCTATTAATGAAACTTAGATTTTTCTGGAAATAGCACAGCTCTTACAAAGTGAGGCATTAATGCCATGGAACTAACAGGAGATTAATTACTTCTATAAAGCTTATCGTATACTAACAAAAAAGAAGGAAAAGATTGCCAATTTCATTTCAAGCAGCAGATCAATTTTCTACATGAAACGTGCAAAAAAGTGAGAAAGGGAAGCGTATTAGTCTCTGGTATTGACCACTTAACCCCGTGACTGGTGGCAAAACTCTTCAATTTTCCAACTGATTTCTGGACTGGTTTTTGTCTGCAAGTCTTATATTCCATACCTCTTCTGGAAACATCTCTGCTCAGATTTTGTGCTCCAGACTTTTGCTGTTCTAAGTGTGACAGGTGGAATTGTTTCAAAATAGGTTGCTTTAAGGGTTAGGGCTTGTAGATTTTGAAGCAGACTGACTCAGCACAGAAGAGTTACATGATCTCACCCATTAATAAGACCAGCCTCATTTTAAAACTCTTTATTTCCAACTTAGGTGTCTAGGACAATATTTACTTGTTTGTTCTAGCCTCAGGCATTATTTACCTTTCCTAGTGTTCTATCTGTACAGATTAGAATCTTCTTTGTGTAGTATAGTCCTGTCCTACTTCATACTCCTTGGCTGGGTGAGGTTTATACCTGTAATATGAGGGTAAATGGACCTATTGGTAAACTTTTGGTTTTGTCCTAGTTTGAAGTAATAGGTGTAATTAATTAGTTGATATAGATGTATTACTTAACTATTCTGCTCTCTTTTAACCTCTCTGATGTTGTGGATCTTTCCAAAGAAAGGGGCAAAAAGAGTCAGTAGGAAGTGTAGACTTCTGCATGTTTTACTGTAACAGAGAACACAGGGGTGTAGAGATCTCAGGTGAGACTGGTCTGAGCATATACAGGTTGCTGCTCACAGTGACTGTCTCTTCTTGTCTAACACATACTTAGGGGGATGACCTTCCATTCGTGTTCCTGAATTTTGTTCCACTGTCATTGCTCCTTCCTCTTGGTTATCCGATGCTTTCTGTATAAAACTGAAGTGAGTCCTTTGAACAGGATTAAATTCTGGCAGTAGCCTTCTGTGATGCAGGTTGATCCTGGTTTTGCACTTGGTTGCTTCCCGCTAACCAGTTTCTTCCCTGCACCGTAGCCAGCCTATTCCCATGCATTTATTCCTGTGAGGTCATTCTGCCTCCCAGCTCCTGTGGTGTTGATACTGTTCTCATTAAATACTGAGGAAGAATATTACTCAGTTCCCATCTTGGCTGGCTCTGATTTTAACCCCTTTCTGACAGCACACTTCTTTTGTGGGTTCTGTTTTGGTTTTTTCCAACCCATACTCCTTGGATCAGAAGAGTGCTGTTAGCTTCTGACTTGAGTTGCCAGTTCTTTACTTTGAAAGCCCGTGTGTTCTTTCTCGTTTGTTCCTTTATCGATTCCTTAGAATTTCTCATTTTTCTCTTGCTGGATCATTTTTAAACAGTAGTGATTTATCTTGTGAATTTGGAACCTTTTGTGGCAAGATTCTTCTTTTTATAGGTTGCAGATAATTTCACTAATTACAATGTCAATAAGTTCCAGTCCCTTCGGTATTGAAAGGCTTGCGCTGTCCTCAGTCTAGTTGACTGGAGGCAACTTTCCCACACAGTGCCCCTGTTGATTACTAACCAGCTCTAAATTAGCATACTGTTGGTTCAGGACTGTGGGCTGTCAGATTTGAAGATGTGTGATGTTAATTTGAAAATACTCGTTAAGATTATCTTCAGTGCTTATGATTTTAATTTGAAAGACCTCTGCCTGTGCTCTAGCCTACCTTTTGGGATTTGTAGAAGATCCTAGACATCCCTGCAACTGCAGCTCTAGCTTTTACTTTCACGAAATGGATTTTTATGTACCACATAATTTATTAATTCTGCTCAACTTCTGCTTGCTTTATACTTTTGAAGTAGAACATTAGTCCATGTTTTTTCTTTCCTGTATAGAAACTTCCTTCAGTACCTCTGTTATGGTCTTCTTTACATTGTGTATAGCTTCACATCCTGAATTAGTAGTTTGGATGCATTCATTTTTGTATCAAAGTTCCTCACCTTAGCATACAACAATTATGCTTTGCTGATAATTAGATTTTTTTTCTTTTCATCTTTTTTTCTTACCCTTTTGCTTCCCAATGGAATTAGCCAGGTGCTTTCTGAGGATCATTTTTTCTGAGGAGTCTGTTGTGCTTCCAGGTACTCCTTGGGTCTGGGACAAGGCACGGAGCATAAAGGAAGGGATAGTGGGGCAAATGTTGGGGCAGAAAGGAGGTCAAGAGAGTGAGAAGAGTGGCCTGGCTGAGGGCTACCTTATGAAGTCAAGAATTTTGTGGCTGGATTAGCTGGACCCTCGTAGAGAGATGCCCAGTGCTGTGGTGGGCTGTGTGAGTTTTTGCTCTTCCCCTCCAGCTCAGGAAGTGTTTTGTGAATATTGAATGAAGGTGAATTAGAAGAGCATATTTAGAAAACATAGCCAGCTTCTGTTCTTTTTCACTTCTCCTGACTGTAATGTTTTGGCTAACCATGTGGTATGCTCTTAAAAATCCCTAATATTAGCTCCTGTTGATACTTAATCCTGTTGTTAAATGTTTTGCCTTTCCCCATCTAGAGGTAGAGATTTTATTGGTAGAAGAGAGTTGATAATTTGGAGCTGCAGTAACATTTCAGAAGTATGTGACATCACTCCGGTATCAGCTTTCTCAGAGGCTAGCAATCCTGACAGCAGCTAAGTTGCTTTTTCACTGGGTCAGGGTTGTGCAGTACTCATTGGGGAGCAGCCTCCAAGAGAAGAGGGCTGTACCTCACCACCTTAGGTGTTTTTTTGATGTTTGTGTGTCAAGCTCTTGTTAAAGAATGAATTTCCCTGGAGACTGGTGAGTAATTCTTACACACTTTAACAACTGTTTTTCTTTAGACATGAAGCATTTTCTCCTTCACTGGAAAAACACGTTTGTTTAAAAATCCAGCATTCAACAACTCACAATATATGCAAAGCAACGTACAACATTTATAGTGTTGAAAGTTAAGATTTTAAATAGAAACCTATTTTTAGGTTTGTATTGAGAAGAATTTGCAAGAAATTGTTTGCTGACTTATTACTTACTGTAACTGTTTATATCTTCTAAGTTTCTTATTCAGACATGCTTGTCACTATATCATACATCTAAGAGATAGAATGTAGAAGGAATGTGAGCTTTTTTTAATTAGCTTGCAACACTGAATGGGAAGTACTCTCCAAATAGACATTTGTAAGTTACCTTATTTTAACATGAAGCTCATACAGCAATGTTAATAGATGACTGTCTTTCAGATGTTATTTTGGGGGTTTTATATGTGTGTTGGGATGGAGGGGGACCAAATGGAAAAAAACCAGATGCATTTCCAGTCAGTGTACGTATCTACCAAGCTATATGTATGTTTCTATATGAATGTCATCTATTGAGCTGCAAAATCTGTCAGCATAAAAATTGTTTAGGAGGAAGAAAATGAAAAAACCTCACCACCCTGCAAACCTAACCCACAAAACTGTATCTGCTAGTAGCTTACGTTTTAAGTAACTGAAATACACTTTAGTTTCTGCTTCATGGTAACTGCTTTCTCACTGCAGAAGGAATATAAAATACATGCCGCCTTTTCTCGTCCCTTGCACTTAAAGGTCTAATTACAAATGTGCTGCAATGCTGTGGCATTCAGAAATCTTGGTGGATTCCAGTTTTGAAAGGGCTTTTATTTTAATACGCTGATGATCATCTGTATTACAGTTAGAAAATCACAGCACACCTATCTATGGAAAGGCATTTTGCAAGGGAAGCCCAGGGTTTTGCTGTGTCACTTTGATTTTTTTGGTTTCTTTTGGTGTTTTCTTTAAGGATGACAAGTCCTGACGGATGAATACATGCAAAAATATCTTACTCATCTGTTTCAAGATTCTGGGGAGTAGTGAAACTCATCTTGGTAAAAGTTAGATATTGATTTCCAGCAGGAAATAATTTCCAGACTGAATTTAGATATTGTGAATCAGAGCTGTAGGTAACTATGTGGATGGATGTAATATCTTAGCTTTCAGAAGCCTCTGCTTAGGATAATTTCATTAACGTGTCAACTGACAATTTTTATGATACTGTAGTGTGATGATGATATATTGCAGATACCAAACTGATGTCATATTTATAATTTATATGACTTGGTAGATTGCCATTAACCTAGAAGTTCCTTTGTAGCTCTGACTCTTCTTGTAGAGGGTTGGCTTTCAAACCAGAACCAAAAGCAATGAGCTGTGGTAAATGCTTTCTAAATTATATTGTCACAAATAGACCTATTTTCCATATCATTATAGTTTCCACATAAATTTTAATGTTTAATTTAGATAAATTTTGATGTTTCGTTTTAGTGAGATGTTTATCATGCCTACTTAGCTTTTTAAAAACTTGATAAGTTAAATTTTATGACCAGTTTTATCACAGTTTTTCTAGTCAGAATAGGCTTTTCTAAGTTATCTCAGACAGTCTTCAAAGATGTTTAGTATGTTTAGTGTGTGGTCCCTTTTGATATATGTGAACCCTATTGAAGGTACTCTTAAATGGAAAAGAATAGCAAAGTTATAAAAAACCACTTAGGTTCTAGTAGCATTTTAGGCTAGGCACTGTATAAGTTGAATGACACAAATAGCTATTTTCCTGTTCTGTTGACTCAAGTTTAGAATTGTCCCTAAACTTCTAGTTTGCTGTTTTTCCTTACCAAAAGAGAACATGCAACTATACTTTTAAATTAATTGGGGTAATGTGCATAAATCCTTTCCAGGAAAAAAAAAATCTGGAATGAGAAAGCCTTTTTTAAAATATATGTCTAAAGATCCTTATTACATCATTTAATTTTGTCACATAATTGTTCATATGAAACTTTCTGGGTTTGTTGGTTAAGTGAATAGAGCCACAGTCAGATTGAGTTAGTGTGGTGATGGCTGGAATTTTCCAGTTACTTTTTCCTCCCTATAAGAATAACAGTCTTCCTCATAATTTTCCCTTTAGTTAGGTTTGTGGTTTTTTTTTTAAAGGAGAATAGGATACTGATTAAGTGTGAGCAAGTGTTTTTAAATCTTAAGGTATAACTTGACTGAACTCAGTGTAAGCTAAATGAGGAATATATTGATGTATCTAAAGGTGTACATCACCAGGTCAAGTGATTGAAAGAACTTCTGGGTTGGCTTCTAAACTGAGCCAGTTGTATCATTCTGCCTGTTTTGCTGGGGGAGGGATGGGGCAATGCAGGAGGACAGGACACATGCGATGTGACATGTTTTTTCTAGCATTGGATCTCTTATCTAAACCATACGATCCCTAAAAGAATGCAAAGTGGGAACATTCAGTGTGATCTGTATTTTCTTTTATCTGGCTGTAGAAACAAACTGCCTTCATGAAAAGAGTGAAAATTATCTTTCTACTTGAAATTTTTAAAAAAACAAAACAACTTGAAGTGCGGTATTTATTTTGAGGGGTGGAGAGAGGAAGGGGCCAATTTCTGGTTTCATTTGAGCAGTGAAATAGTTCAGAGCAATAATCATTGAACAAATTCTTTACCTCAAAATACCTTCTGCCTAATGAGGAGAAGTATGAACAGCATTCATGGCAAGGCATTACTGCTTGTTCATACTTGCTTTTGGTGAAGCTGTTGAATTTATTGCGTGGCTGTAATTTTTTTTGGTTGATTGGGTTTCTTTTTATTTACTGTGTGCATCTGTTTTCATCTTCTAGAATATTCTTATTTTACAAAATACTGAAAGCACTCGTTTTATGAAGTTCGTGTTTGCTTCTATAAGATTGGGAATTGATGGAATCAAAACTCTTAGCTTAGCATTAAAATCTTAAACTTAGTTATGTAGCCCATCATTTTAAGCGTTGGAACTATCCAAGTGAAAGAAAATTTTTATGTGAAGTTCATCTACCAATGTATGTTTTGACTTGTGCATTTTATGCTCCTTTGAAATGCATCAAGTAGAATTGTTTGATGCTTGGTTTTTTTGCCTCAGCTATCACCAGAGAAAGGACATGAAGAGAGAGGAGACCATGGCAAGCTTTTGTGCTGACTTGTCATTGGCAGAGTGTTTTCAGTCTTGCTGCCAGAGGCAGCCGGGAAGCAGGAGCAAACTGCATGCTAGCACACCCTCCAACCAAAGGACGTCTGGAAACTTCCCAGCCTAAGTCAGTAATACGACCAAAGTCCCTACATTCATGGTCCATGGTAGAGCCATTCAACTGGTATTTTGTTTTCAACATGCAAGACTTGACTTAACTTTTTATGCCTGTCTTTCACGTGGAACGAGAAAAGTTGCTGACGAATTGTCATGTTGTGTTCCCCACTCTTCCCCCTTAAAATTCCTCAACCTTGCTTTATGAGACACAAATAGGATAGAAGAAGAATTAATAATATTCACAAATAGTAGTTAATTCTACCCAGTGGAGATCTGGATCATGGAGGTGCTGTATTTAACATTGGCATTGCATTGTGATCTCCCAATTCTTTCTGAGTGGTCAGTCTGAAACATGATACAAAAAAATTTTCAAGGGCTCTGTCCTCAAATGACATTTTTATTCTAATGTCCATTACTAAGGAGCAACATATAGCTTTAGTCAGTGGCCTGCTTTAAATATTCCCTTACTTTGTTACTCAGCGTGGACATATGCAGTAAAAGGCTGATACTGAGCAAGAGCTGGCCTGTGATACCTGTTCTGTGGTCTACACTGAGCCTGAATCTTCAGTGGCCATCAGGAATCTATCTGGGTTTAGAGTGAACAAACAAGGGAACGATGCTCTTTTTTTTTTTTTGGCAGGAAGGACCAGGGGTCTTTTTAATACAATAAAAAGGATGTGGTTTGGTGTTTTTCTGTACGGTGATAAAATGTGCTACTATAAGCATGCTGGCTGTAAGCATATTTCCAACCCCATACACTTCATCGCCAGGAGAGGAGGCACACCCATATAGAGGCTGGATACCCATAAAGAATGCTGGGAAATTGTGGATAGTAGAAGAAAATCATCCTGAAACAATGTCAGAAGGCACATAATAGGTAGGACTGTCTTGAGTAGCTGGAGATCTGTAAAAATTTTGCATAGCATAGTCACTTTATAGATCAGGAATATCTTTAAAATTGCTGATTCTGGAAATGTTCTGTAAGGTGAGGGATACTGTAGAAACATAGGGGGGAGGGAGTGTGGTACAAATAGTCTGTTTTATAGTCTTGAAACATAGCCTAGAATCTGCTTTTCTGACAGAATGTGTAATCCAGAAGAAAAGAAAAAAAATGAGGGAAGGAGTTTTCACTTCTGGGTTTCGTACGAAAATTCACCGCCTCACAAATCTCTTCCTTATGTTCATGTTTTCTAGTGGTAGAAGGAGAAATGAATAATGCTCCATATGGTAAACTGCAGTTAATTTATCTTCTAGGATTTTACTAGTCCTTTAATTCTTTCTGAAACCAGATTCAACATAAGAAAAAACTTAAACATGTCTGAAAGAAGTTGATAGAAGGTAGTGTTCCAAATCAATGAAGAGTGCTATTGGATATTTTTGTATTTAGAAGTTCCATTGAAATGACTTTGATGTTAAGTCTGATGTCTGCCATGCAAGTATCTCTTTGTCCCTGACCTGTTGCTCTGCCATGACATTGTTTTTTCATTACCAGGTAGTTCCACTCTTAGAAGTAGCTTGTACAGGTCAGCTACTCTGACATTAAAAGTACCACTTTTACCAGCTTGATGCCAAGGATAGAGTTATGCCAATGTAATAGTCAGCTGTTGTCAAAAAGGCAGATTCCATCTCCCCTCACTGCACCCTGTGCTTCTACAGGAATCACACAACACTAGGTGTTGGAAGGGACCTCGAAAGATCATCTAGTCCAACCCCACTGCCAGAGGAGAATCACTGAGACTAAATTGCACAGGAATGGATCTTGAATGTCTCCAGAGAAGGAGACTCCACAGCCTCTCTGAACAGCCTGTGCCAGTGCTCCATCACCCTCACAGTGAAAAAGTTCCTCCTTACATTTACGTGGAACTTCCTATGCTCCAGCTTGCACCCATTGCCCCTTGTCCTATCACTGGCCATCACTTAGAAGAGCCTGCCTCTGTCCTCCTGACTCTTGCCCTTTACATATTTGTAAACATTGATGAGGTCACCCCTCTGTCTCCTCCAAGCTAAAGAGGCCCAGCTCCCTCAGCCTCTCCTCATAAGGAAGGCGTTCCACTCCCTTAATGACCTTGGTGGCGCTGCACTGGACTCTTCCAAGAAGTTCCCTGTCCTTCTTGAACTGAGGGGCCCAGAACTGGACATGATATTCCAGGTGCGGTCTCACGGGGGCAGAATAGAGGGGGAGAAGGACCTCTCTTGACCTACTAACCAACCCCTAATACACCTCAGGATGCCATTGGCCTTCTTAGCCACAAGGGCTCACTGCTGGCCCATGGTCACCTTGCTGTCCACCAGGACCCCCAGGTCCCTTTCCCCAATGCTGCTCTCCTCCAGCAGGCCAGTCCCCAGCCTATACTGGCACCTGGGGTGGTTCTTCCCCAGATGCCAGACCTTACACTCGCCCTTGTTAAATCTCATTAAACTTCTCCCTGCCCAACTCTCCAGCCTAAGTCTTGCTGAATGGCAGCACAGCCCTGTGGTGTGTCAGCCACCCCTTACAGTTTTGTGTCATCAGCAAACTTGCTGACTGTACACTGTTCCCTCATCCAGGTCATCAATGAATATATTGACTAGTACAGGTCCCAGTACCAACCCTTGAGGGACTCCACTAGGTACAGGAAGGTTAATGCTGTGAAGAGCCTGATTTTTCAGTTGCACGAACTGGATCACTGTGTGACTGCTTAAGTGCTAGTGCCAGCACAGGAGGAAAGGCTGGAGAGGGCTTGTCATTCTGGAGTGACTAGCCATCTTCTCAAAGCAGTTGTAAGAGTGTAGCCCCAAGACCTGGCTTTAAGCAGAAGAGGTGGACCTGTGCCCAGAGCATACCTGTGCAGGTGACAGCTGTCTCAGTTGTCCAAGTGTGCTGGGCATAAGCACTTCCAATGTAACATACATACAACATACCTGCAGCTTCATAGCCTGCCCTGCTTCTGTCCCAGTTACAGGTTGTGGGCCATTAAAATACTTCAGTGCTACTGCTGCCTCTACATTATAATAATTTCAGTGGTCTCTGGCAGGTATATGAGTGTGTGTGTGTGCTTCACACCAGAAAATTCCAGCTCTTGAGATTAAAACTCAAGAAACTGTCACTGATGCTGTTAATATTTTATTACTCAACATGTGAGAGAGCAGCCTACCAGAGCTGGCCAAAGATAGCTTGTGGGTAGACTTTGAATGACATGCCACAGTTCTAGCAGGTTGGAGTCTCAGAACAGCTTGAAAGAACCACCTGTGAAAGAAAACAGCTCCCAGCTTCTGGCTCTCACTGAGGTACAAATTTAATGCAAGAAAATTCTGGCAAGGTCATCAGAAGCATCCTATCTGTTCAAGAGAAGGTGTTGTCCCAGTTTTTTCTACTGCTGCATTTAACCTGTAATTGTAATTATGTAATTGTAATTATGAGATCTCTGGTGTGCTATTTTCTGAAGGGTATCATAGAAGAGTTTGGGTTGGAAGGGACCTCAAAGACTATAGAGTTCCAACTGCCCTTCCATGGGCTGGGACACCCTCCACTCACCCAGGTTGCCCAAAGCCCCATCTAACTTGGACTTGAGCGCTTCTCTGGGCAACCTGTTCCAGTGCCTCACCATCCTCACAGTAAAAAATTTCTTCCTAATATCTAATCTATATCTACCTTCCTTCAGTTTAAGGCCATTACCCCTTGTCCTATCATTACATGCCCTGGTAAACAGTCCCTCTACAGCTTTCTTGTTAGGTCCCTTTGGGTACTGGAAAGCTGCTATTAGGTCTCCCCAGAGCTTTCTCTTCTCCAGAATGAACAAGCTGAACTCTCTCAGCCTGTCTTCATTTGAGAGGTGCTCCAGCCCTCTTGATTGTCTTCATGGCCTCTGGACTTACTCCAGCAGGTCCGTGTCATTCCTATGTTGGGAGCCCCAGAGCTGGACGCAGTACTCCAGGTGGGGTCTCACAAGAGCAGAGTAGAAGGGGAGAATCATCTTCCTTGACCTGCTGGTCACACTGCTTTTGATGCAGCCCAGGATACAGTTTGCTTTCTGGGCTGCAAGTGCAGATTGCTGGGTCATGTTGAGCTTCTTGTCCACTAACACCCCCAAGTCCTTCTCAATCCATTCTCCACTCAGCCTGTAGTCGTGCTTGGGATTGCCCCGACCTCTGTGCAGAACCCTGTGCTTGGCCTTGTTGAACATCCTTAGGTATGTGGGATACATGTTGCTGGGTCATCAATAGTTCGTAATACAGATTATGTCAGTTGTATTGTGGGATAAAGGATACAGTTGTGAGGGTCAGGATGTAAAACTAAGAGGCTGAATTATCTTTTTGCCTTGTATGTTTCCTGCATAGCTGTCAAATCTGCTGACAGTCCATTTTGTAAATAAACTGTAGTTGTTCCTTTGCATTTATGAAAGAAATGGATAATGCCGAACAATCTGTGTAGGTGTTGAAACAGAAGATGTGAAAATGCAAGGGGAGGCAGCCAAGAAATGCTTTTGTCAAATGGAACTTTCCCAACTTTTAGAGCCAATGGTTTGATTATATGAGACCAACAGGCATCAAAGTGATTGACAATCTGCGTCTAACACTGGGTGGTAGATGTAAATGCTTGATTAGATGAGTTGCTAAAATTTCATCTGGTAAATTGAATAATGATATAACCTACTACATAAGTGACCTTGTTCTTAGGGTACTTATTTGGCCAATTAACATTTTAAAATACCTGACTATATGCATTAAAATGCGTTCTGAAGAGTAAACCTTTATTCAGTATAGTATGGCTATTTCCTAAAAGAAAATACGCTAAATAGTTCATTTGTATTTACCCATCATACACATTTTTCAATTTATTTTAAAGGCCAAATTGCTTGATTCTACAGAGAAAGCATTTTGTAGTTACTCTTCATCTGTTCCACTTCCTTTCCTAATAACGAGGAGCAGTATTGCTGAAGTGGTCATAAATGGTTGCTGCTACTTCAGCAGTCTGTCTAAACTTCAGTGTTCATTTATTTTATAAGAAACTTAGCATCGAGATGGGAAAAAGTAACTCAAACTATGTGAAGGAAATAGTACTTAATCTTATGTTCAGGTTGACTTGCCTTTTTGCTATTTGTAGGTATAATGGTTTTTTATCATCATAGTTTTTCGTGTGAATAATCATTATGTGGAAGTATCCTTTAAATGGCTTTTCCTTTCTTAGTGTTCTCTTTTTAAGCAAGTTGTCATTCTTGAAATTGTTTGAGAGAAGATGTTTGAATGATAGGAAAGATTCTATGCAGCTAGGAATCTTACCTGTCAGGTGACAACATTTGATCAGACCGCTGTAATGCTACTAACTTTTTTTCTTTCTGTGTGTGTTCTGAACTAACAGAAAGATTTTCCAGTGTCTGGGCCTTCTGCCAGTTGCGAGTGTTCATATGATAACATGAAGAGAAAGCAAAAAAAAGCTGTATTTTGGGGGGCGGGGAGGGGGTTGTTTGGGGGGTTTGTTTTTGGTTGGGGGTTTTAGGTTTTATGATTATTTTTTTAATGTGGATCTGACTAATCACATATCACCTAGCCTTGGACATTTTCCTTTAGACCACTGCCACTAAATGCTCCCATTCTTCCATTTTGGGCCCAGTACCAGAGGGAGGACCCCAGTCTCCAGTTCTCAGCCATAATTTGGCAGTGCCTGTTCATGCAGAGTACTGCGCAGCCCTTTTCTTGTTGCATAAAGCTGGGGGCTTCCATTGCTTCTTGATCATATGCATCAAAGCAAGGAATTAATGCTGACAGCATTAAACAGCGTGGAAGATAGATTCTGCGCTGTAAAGGGCTGTTTCTGCTAATTGCTGATGGTTTTCTTAGCACCAACAATTAGGCATAGACAGTCACTTAGCTCTGACAATCAGAGTTTAAACTCACCATAGGAGCATAAGAGCCCTCCCAGTAGATCAGACGGTGGGTCCATCTGGCCTGGCATCCTCTCTCTGGTGAGGACTTGCACCGATGTTTCAGAGGAAGGTGTGAGAGGAATTAACACCACAGTGAAGTGTGATACTCTTTGGTGGGTTTTTGTGGATAATATTAAAATAGTGTCGTCGTTTTTTTCTGAACAGCAGTATTTGCTGAAGTGTTGAGGCCTGCCTCATTTGTAGAAATACTTGAAGCTAACAGAATAAATAGTAGGGAACGATGAATTTAAAACCAGAGAAAAGAGAGGAAATGTGGCCTCTCTGCAGTGAGATCAGTTCCCAAGGTTCCCCACAAACCTGGCTGGCGTCCACACCTCTAGATTAAAGTATATCTCTGCCAGGATCTTTAATCTAAAATATGAGCAAATGAACAATAAGTGCAAACAAGAAGTGTGGATGTTTCAGGAAAGCAATGTAGTGGGGTTTTTTTAAAGGTTGTGAGTCTGCAGAGAAAATCCTGAGATAATTTCTGTTCCACTTGTGATTTCAAACAAATCCCAGACCAGATTCATTTGTTGCGAACGTTTCAGGCTTTTGAGGCCTTCTAAACCAGCTTGCTGCTATTCTTCTAAGGCAACAATATTAGTATTTTTCTGAAGTGATCAGCTCCTGGAGCTGAATGCGAATGGACTGAAAGAAACAAGAGGGCTAAGCGAGGTTGAGCTGCACCCTCAGACCTTGGAGATGACAGCTGACACGTTCAGCGTTCCAGTTCAGTGCCACACTTTATACCCTCTGTGTCTCTGTACTTGAACTTTACGTCATAAGCAATGAATATTTTTAATAGAGTTTGTCCTCTTTTGTCTGAGATGAATGCAGGCCCACACATGGTGTAAGCTTCAATTAATTATCCTCTGGGGTCTGGTGCATGTATTTGCATATGCTCTATCAGTGGACCACCAAGATTATTCAATTAAATCTTTACAATGGCTTTAACAATGCCAGTGATTAAAGCATTAGTGATGACTGTTCACTTATAAAATAATTATTCTTATAAATGTCAGTGTCTACCCTTATATTTTTGCAAAGTAGGATCTATGGTGACACAAAGCCTGAAAAATAGGATGTGTCTGAATTAGTACTGCAATTAAAACTGATACACAAGTGGTTGCACCATTGCAGCTGTTTTCTTCTGTCACATTGTTTCCCAGATGATAATGTATGTACTGTGCTGAGCCTTGCCAGACCGTTTTCCTCTCTCAGCAGACTGAGGAAATGTCTAGATGTGACCTAGTACGTTCTGATATGTAAGTGCTTGATAAGCATGGTGCTCTCTTAAAAGTTCTGCTGGGTTATTAACAGAAGTTTACTAGAGCTGTGATTGTGGAAGTATGCCTAAGGCACTGGGGAAGTGATCAAGAAATCATGGAAGTCATGTGGCTGTCTGAAGAGTGTTACGTTGTTAAACTTCTGTATAACCAGGGCTAAGATAAAAAGGGGATTTGCTTCTTAAGAGGGCTGATGCTGTGATTCACATCATGGTAACAAAACCAAACAAAAAACCCAAATAAATACCCAAAGTAATCATAAATAATAGCAGATGAGATAAGGGACAGAACAATTGACTTGTGCTGTAACTCCTGCAGTTATTCCTTAAAGCTGTGGCTGCTGTAAGTAGTTTGAGACTAAACCAAAGAAGATTGTGAGTTATATGATACAAGAGTAAAAAGGAAAAAAAAGCCCAAAACGAAGCAAGCTGTATCTTTTTAACAAACCAGCAAGCATTTTTGAGTGAAAATAGTTGACAGCTGAGATCTGAGGAGACCAACAATGGAAACAAAGTGGAATGTGAGCCTTGAGAGAATGAGAATCCACAAAATTTGGCTTCTTTCAGTGCTAGGTATTTGTACGCTGTTACTGAAGAGTGGAAAGTAGGGAGATGAGGAAGGCATGACAGTAGAAGCAGTAAAATCACTGCACAAAAAGAGTGGAAAGTTTGGAAAGGAACCACGTGCACAGTTAATCATGCTCTGGTCCTCTGGGTTGTTAACTGGGAGAGAGGGAGAAGCAGAGACAAGACTTTTAAGTCCTAAATACTGAAAATGGAATAGTCGTGCAGTAGATGAAGAACATTGTGGGCTCTTTTGTCTACACCTGAAGCAAAAACCAAAACAACACAAAACCCCACACAATACAATGAAAATGGGGATGAAAAATCTGATGTGTGGTGTTTGTGGCGCAAAACAGATCATTGGGAAGAAAACTATAAATAAGGGGGCAACTATAGTAATTTAGTAAATACCTAGATTTTACGAAGGGAAATTGCTGGCTGTTCTTAGATGCTTGTACTGTGTCAGAGAATGCGCCAAAGTGATTGAAAAGACTAAGGTAAGTAAGCACTTGTTGTTAGCAAATGCACAGCTGTTTCTGAATGAAACCCAAAGTTTTCCGTTTTTTTCCTGTGTCTTCTGATTACCAAATCCCTCGAAATCCCTGTTGAACTTAAAGTGGAGAAGGGGCTGGATTGAGTGACAGGACAGTCAAGATTGTCAGTGCTTGAGAGGTGCAGCGAAGTGACAGTGCTGCAGGCTCTTCAAGCCCAAAGGAAATGAGACATTTGTAGCACAGCTTTGACTTTTTTTTCAGGGTGTGCTAATTGGAGACATCCTGAGCTCTTAAAACCATTTGAGCTCGCAGAGAAGTCTGACTTGGGTCAGTTGGAAATACTTTTGACAGCAGGATTTTTCTTTTATTTTTCTTTTTACATAGGCCATATATTAATGAATTTTAAAATATTTATGCATATATGTAGGCATTAAGCTGCTTAATTTGTCTGCATTCACTTCTCTTGTAGCTATCTTTAACAATTCTTTTTCAACACATAATTATGGAAAAAATGTAAAATCGGTAATTTTGGTTATTAGAGTAGGTTTCTGTTGCAAAATGTCTCTAGATTTCTTACACTGAAATGGAATCATAAGTCAAAATTGCCTTTTGAGTTTGCACTTGTGTTTTTTAACACTTCAAGAGCACATTTCACTTATGCTTCTAACAGTGTAAGAAACAATGAAGGCCAAAGCTTGCAGAGCTGATCTAAGTGCTGTGTGTTGGAGATAATTTTCTGTCTAGTAGCCTTTGAAAACATTTAAAGTTGGTATGGGGCTATGAAAGCATTTGCTAAAAGCTTTTACTGAAATTGATGCTAAAAAGTTGTGTGACTAAGACAAGTGAATTCTCTCTTATTGCTTGGTGTGATGAATTGTTCCAGGTGATGTGGTGCAACCGTGATCATGCAGTTACACAGCCTAAGTGCATTTGTCCCTTGTAAATTCAAGACAGGTTTGTTTCTGCTTCTGAAAACCTTTAACATCATATGTGTAAGAAAATATCATTTAACATTTCCCAATTAATTAATCATAATGAAATGCAGCAATTTGTTATTCTACTAATCTGGGTGGTCCGGCTGCAGTGACAAAGAGTTTGTTCTTTGTATTAGACCAGATGTTTACTGTGGCTTTTTCTTGCCCTCTCCACGAGTGTAGCTTTTACCTCTTCCATCCTCTCTCCCACTTCAGGAGAGGCTGCAGCATCCATCCTGCATCGGGAAAGCAATCTTTGGGCAGCATTGGCTGCTCAGACATCTGCTGTCAGTCTTCAACAGGAAGAGGCAGTAGCAGCCAGATTGGAGAATCCACTGCTGCTTCTGGTCCATGAGCCACCTGCTGAACTAAGCTACTCCAAATCTCATTTTTCTTTAGAAAACAGATTGTGGGTTTTCACTGAAGAATTGTTATGTTACTCTAGTCCTTGGAAGCTTTCCAGGTAGTTAACCATTAAGGAGTGCTTGGATTTCAGCTATCAAATCTGAGGCTTGCAGATAGTTCTACTTTCTAACACCCACCTCACTATTTTCTCAAATTTATCTCAAACAGCAAATGATGTCTTAGTCATTTTTACTACAGACTAATGCTTAGACAATTGAAGATTTTCTTCACCTGCAGTGCTATTATCAAGGTTCTGTACTAGAAAATGTGCCTAGGGCTTAAAATGTATGTAGTGCAACATGTCATCAATTTATATAACGTGTCATCTCACAAATTGCCACACATCTATTTAAAGGTGTGGCCTTTACCAAGTCCCAGTATCTTATAAATACCCAAATATGTTATCTACAGAGTGAAAGACACCCTCCCACAAAGACTTTGGAACACTGAAACCACTCAAATTTACTTTTTCTGAAAATGCAATGATTGATTAGAAACAGCAGTTTCTCAATTTGCAATACAGTATATGCTCTTTTAGAAGGCATTTCATCCTAGTATTTTTAAAGAGTTTTTAATATTTGCACTTATTATGTAAATTTATGGTTTTACATTGAAAGTATGGCACGAGAACATGTTAATCATATCTGCTCAAGTGACAAAAGGCTTCAGTTTTTGCACAAATATTTTCATGAGAATGTAAATCTTGTTTTAGAATGGGCCCATTGAAAGAAAGGTTTGCTATTTCAGGGCAGTAGTGCTTAAGCTTTTGAAAAATAAATGGCAGTAATAAAGGAAAAACTGTAGTACAGTCAGTTATAGAGAGATGTCCAGGTGCTTTTTCATTGCAGCAGTGAGGACACCAAAACTCTTGTCACTATAACAGTGTTGCTTTGAACAAAGCAGACCTTCAAAGGAAAATTCACAGAATTGAGCTTTGCCCAAATAAATGAACTGGTAGTTAACAAACAAAAAAATGGTGGTGATGTTACATTCTCTGCCAAGAAAACTATTGGTATTTTGTGTGCACCTTCCCAAGCATGTGTGCACACAAAGGGTTGTAAGCACTTTGCTTTTAGCAGCAGCACATGTAACTTTATACAGGTCTGTCAGCACTTTGTCTGCTTTGAAACTTGCCTTCTCTTTACACTCCCTTTTGTTCAGGCTCCCTGATGTTAAGTTACCATACTCATATGTTTCCAGTGGAGCCATGGAGCGCAGTTTCCAAAGTTGTTGTTTAAAAAGCTTAATTGAAAAAAGGCTCATAATTGTAGGGTATGATAGCACTGGCAAAAAAGTGCTTGCATTTGCTATTTACTGTACAGTGCAGCCTTACAGATTTAGTAAAATAGGAGAGTTGGTACAGCCACAGACCACATCCTTGCTAACAGCTGTGTAGGGGCTGCATTCACTTAAATTTTTTCCAAATTCACACAACTTTTTGTTGGATAACTGTAAGTTGCTGCATTTCTTTCAGTTAGAAATGAGACATTCTTATGCTGGAAAACAAGCACACGAGGTAAAAGCCACTGGTGTGACTTTGCTCGTTCCCTAGCTCAGGAATGAAATGCTTCACAGAAGCAGAATAAGGCTGGCCCAGGCTTGTCTTATGTTTGTCTCTGATTTAATCTCACCTTTAAATGTCAGCAGAGATTCAGCATTGATGTGAGAGAGGATGACTTCATTACTTTTGTAATTTTTGCCTTTACCTTATCTGTATTTTGTCATGAGGTCTGTACAAAAAATGCACAAAATTGCTTCTCATATGAAATACATCTATGTACTCTGAGTAAATTTATGACTTATAGGGATTGTACATTTGCACAATAGAGATTAGATTGTCAGACTGAACCTTAGATAAGATGTAGAATAAATGTTAGGAGGCAGATTCTTGGTGTAATGTTCTTCTGGAATATGTTCTTTCTTCAGTGTTCATTTGTGAAAAGGAGCAGTCTTTCTAAATTAAAGATATGGAGGCCTGTTGAAAGTTGTGTCCTGGTTTATGATTTTGTTTGTATTCTTTCAGTGAAGTAGAACTCAGCCTTTGCTTTGATGGTCATGTTGAAAATGAACAAATGAGACGGCCTTAACATTTAGGAACACATAAATAAAGCCTATAAAGAAAGGGCATGAGAGACTCTTTGAAGTGGCTCTAGTTCTAATTTTTTGTGGGAGAAAACCAGATGTGTCTTTTTGGGAGTTCTGGCCTAGCTCCCATTTTTTTTGAGAGGACAGGGAACTCAACCAAATCTCAAAATGAGGAGACCCCAAACAAACTGTCTCCACCCTTGTACTTTGATCTTTCTTGCCACTTATGAACTGCTGTGATCCAGAGGAAAGATGATCTAACCCTTCATTTTCAATTGTGTGTGTCCTCTTGTGCAACTGGATTATATATCTTTTTCTTTCCATCTCAGCTCCTATTATCTGAATTTATTCCCTGTACTAAAAAATCCTGGTGCTGTTAAAGATGATCGCAATTTCAAAATGGCACAATGAGATAGAATTTTGAAATTGCTGATTATACAGTGGTGTGTGTTAGAACAGAATACTGGTACACAGCATTTTTGGGTCAGCAATCCTGTAAAACACAAGATAGACCAATAATGTATTTAAATGATCTATTTGAGGGCTTTTTTAGTAGGATTTGGATCTTTGGCCATCTGAAATATTTATTGTTGACTGTCCATTTAGTGAGTAGATTAAAAGTACACAATGAGGTTTTTCCAACATGACAAGAATTGGTGAAAATAAGTAAAATAATCCTGTCTTCTGAAGAGATTAAGGGTCTCAAGGGATGGAAAGGTGAAAGAGAGTAGATAAGGCGGCAAATACCATGAGTCACATTCAAGGTTGCTGTCAACTTCTAACCTGAACAAGATAAATCCTTTTCCTATGAGGGCTTGTCCATGTGCCAAAGCTGAGCGACCTGCTAAATGATGCCAAAGCTTGTGGCTTTCAGAGGCAAGAACTGGGAAGGAGAAGTTTAAAAATTATGGGGAAAAGAGGTCAAGTTAAGTCTGTGCTGTTGAGTGGGTATCAGTTGTCTTGCATTGAGACAACAAAAAATGGAACTCGTTCCTGCGTGAGCTATTTTGGAGTGGTTAGGGTTTTGTGTTGTGGCTTTCTCTTAATTTATTGTTTTGGAGGTTTTTGCTTGGTTTTGATCCTTTTATAGCAGGTCATTGTCCCAGGACACTACTGGAGTTAAGTATTATCTTGATGCATGCAAGAACTGTATTTTATTTTGCATTGAATTGCTTGTCCCTCATGTCATCTTAGTTGTGTCAATTTCTGGAGCCCAACACATCCCAGTAGCAAATATTAATGAGGAGTTGTTCATGCCACATACTGAATTTGGAGAGTATGATCATGAATACTAATAAAATACATGAGAATATTTCTTTTTCTCTTTGGCTTTAGTGTTTATCATGTCATTTAGTACAACCTCCCTATGTCTACTAAAATAGTAAGAGTCAGTTGTATCATTCAGTGTAAGTGCAACAGAATGTGTGCATAGCTACCCTGAGTTCTCAAAACACATTGTAAGAAAAATTGATTGGAGAGGGAAGGAAGGGGACTGTTGTTACCATATATCCCTTAGAGGCTGTATCTGCACAAGCAGAAAGTTAACACCCTGTCTCTGAATTGCATACTGGAGTTTGTAGAAAACCAATATTGCGAGTTCTCAGGATGGGGGCGGGGGGAAAGAAAGAAAAAAACCAAAACAAAATACAAAACCCCCAAGCAAAGCCAACCAAACAAAACCAAACAAAAAAATGACCCTCATAATTCTTGCATTATTTCCCCTAAGAGGTATTGATAAGCTGTGTATCCTAAAGTGTAGTATATGAAATACATCTGTATGTGGACCCAGAAGTTCATGGATTACCAAGAAACTGTCTAAATCAAAGGTTGAAGATAGTGAATATCAAATGGTAGTGTAATTTTAATGAAACTCAGTAGTCTGCAAGATCAAGTTTAAGACAAATGCCTCAATACTCCCACATAACAGTAGGTTATGACAGTAATTATCAAGCTACTCTACACGTTAACACAAGTATTTTGAAGGAGTCCTGTCAAAATATCAGCTAAATTAATGCAAAAAATGCAGTAATTCAAGTGAATAATGAAAAAGTTTTCAAATGGAAGGCTTTGCAGTCTATTCATCCAGTTAGACAGATTTACAGTCGTCACATTTCCTAGGTGTGTGTACAAGATGAATTTCCAGTGTTCACTCATGAGACTTCACTTGCGTCTAACCTGAAGAGGAAGAAAAGGTTGTTCTTTTTTTGCCTTGCCTTTTTAGAAGGAAGTGCCTACAGAGTCCTCTGAAAAGCTGGAAAGGAAGTATTGTATATCCCACAGGGGAGTGTTTCATGTCTGTGATAATTTTTGTCTTCTTTATATGTCAGCTACACCTCCATACATCTCAAAATCAGTATGATTAGTAAGGAAAATTGTGTTTTGTCCAAAATCACTTTGATATATTTGAAATACTGACTTGGTATGACTCCAGCCTGAAATGAAATATTTTTTAATAAGTTTGTGTCAATCCTCTCCCCTCCCTCCCTCCCTTTCTCCCACCCTCCCTCTCCCTCCTTTTCCTCCTCCTTCCTGCTTTCCCTCCTGGTTTTGTGTGACCTCCCCTTCATGTACTTTGAGTGATTCCTCTTCTTGTGTTGGTGTCAGCTGGGCGCACTCATAAAAAAAATGGGATGTGCCTGCTCTATAGTGTTCTAGTGCGTTGACTGTCCACGAGCAGAAATCCTGATCTGTTTCTACATAGCCAGCTATCAAAGTTTAATGTGAACAAGACATTCAGTTTGGCAAAACTTGTGGTTACTACCTCATCTCCGTAATTTTCTTACTATTTTATTTTTTTAGTTGGTGTTAACAGTTTCTGAAATGTCAGAGGGAGGAAAAAAAAAAAGTTTTGGAAGTGAAGGGAAAGAGGAACCACCAAAAAAAACCCTGGATGGTTCCTGAGGAATGTTTCGAATTTTAATTCTCTACAGTCTGGGCCATGTTAATTTGACAGGCGTTGTAGGCCCATGGCAATTAGGAATGGCACAGATGTACTCGGGTCATCTCTTTTCTGTCCCGTCATTGTAATGGATGCATTTCTGCAACAGAAGCTTCTTTAGAAGCTAAACTTAGAGTTCTGCTGAATTTAGTGTGAAGATAAAGCACCTGCATTTGCGAGCTCATTAGTTAAGCTCCATAACACGTCTGTTCCTTTAGGTATTAATAGAGTTTTAAAATCCCAGTAAAGAAAGTGCAAAGAATTGGGCTATCTTTCTAATCTTGTGCCTTAGGGTGCTGCAGGTTTATCCAGCTATCCATCGACCGAAGGAGGGTGAATATTTTATTAGGCTTTTATTTGGAGATAACTTTTAATTAGTAATGGTCCATAATTGCAAAATGTTGTGATCCGAAGGAATTGTCAAGAAACCTAGGGAATGTTAAGATTGTCTTGTTAAGTCTAGGCTGTTTTAAGAAACAGGAAGAGTGGAGAGCGTAACATTTGCCATATGAGCTGTGCTCATCTTAGTTTTGAAAGCTAAGAAGGTTAAATAAATAGGCAATAAAAGGAGTAGGTGTTAAGGATAAAGTGCTATTCAAAAGCTTTTGTTCTGCACCTATTCTGCTATCTTGCAACTGAAGCACTTTCTTCCTTTTTTTTTTTTTTTTTCTTGCAGGTTTGTTCTTTCTCCAAGAATATATTTTTAGATATTTCTAAGGGCTGAACTTAGTAAAAGAAAGGCATAGTATTAGATGAGATACATGAAAAAGATTATCAACACATACTCTTTGCAAAAGTAAATACTATCAAATGGAATTGTTTTCTTTGTGATTTACAGTGCTGATTTGAGATACTCGCTTTCTTGCATTATATATGGTTTTGGTTATAAATATTATTTGAAGTGTTAAAGACAGAAGAGCTGAGTTTGATTTGAAGCATCTGGGTTATATCCAAATAACGCATCTGCCTGGTATGCTTATTGCCCTTTCTTAGTCCCGTTTCTGCTTGTATGCTTTTTAGTCACCAAATCAGGTTTACATTCAGTCAGTGCACCTTTCTTGCTCTCTTCCTGCGTTTCGGGGCCTCTCAGAGGGGCTGACTGTGGTTCAGCCACCCGTGCATCTCGCAGTTGTGTGGTGCTGCTGGGCCGGTTGGCAGCTCCACACTCCCTGGTGTGCTCCCAGCATAACTTGCTGCTTGCGTGGCTGCTGGGGGTAGGAAAGCTGGGGTCTGTGGTGGGGATGGGGTATGACTGTCAGCTGATTGACATATCTGGTTGGCAGTAAAGGCAACTCTTCTCCTCATCTCTTCCTTCCTCTCTAAGGCTGGAGAGCTCAAGTCAAAACATTTCCTCCTTGAGTGGCAGCTGCCGATAGTGGTTGAATTTTGGCAATTTCTTCCCAATTGTGGGAGGTGCTGTGATACAGCAACACCTGCAATTCAGGGGAATGAGATACTGCAAAGGGAGCCTATTCTGTTGGTGAGGCTCCTGGGTGCTTGAAGGTGTTCCCAAGCACAACGCTGCACGGGATAGCGCTATGAATTAAAAAGTCACCAGCAAAGTAGAACTGTGATTATGACGCATCACTTTGTCCCAGTGACTGAATATGTGTCGGTATTATTGGAAATATTTAAACTAAGATCTTCACTTTCTATGCCAGAAGACAATTGCATTTACTGTTGTTTTATCCCTGCAGAAACAGCTGTTTGTTTTATGTCTAACCTGTCCCTGTCCACCTGAAATCCTTTTAGGAATATATAAAGGCCTATGGGAAGTCAATTATCAGTGATCATACATGATCTACTATGTCTCTTACCACTCTAGTTTTTAAATTCAAAGTGATTGCCAACCCAGTGCAAATATTTTAAATCTATTTCCAGAGTATTTAAGAAAATTCTTTAACGATCTTTGTCCTTTTTGTTAGCTTATATATGTCTCTGTGTGTATATGCAGGCACATTGTTATATGCCATAATGAAATTCTTGCAATCACTTCAATTCTGCTGATATACTGGATTTATATACTTGAGTTGGAAAATAAAAATAATTATTGGCTAATAATTTTTCTTATTTTTCTTCTGCAGTCATAATGAACGAAAAGTTACATGCAAACATCCAGTAACAGGACAGCCATCACAAGACAACTGCATTTTTGTTGTGAATGAGCAGTAAGTGGCATCTGTTTCAGTGTATTAAATAAGTTTTTTAAAATTGTTTATATTGAAGTAAGGTTCAGTGTTTGCTAATTGCAACATTTAATATGTTTTTCCCTGAGTCACTTTAGCATGTATGCTATTTTACTTGTTTAAAATTAAATAATTTTAAAGATAAAAATTATAGCCCAAATTAATTGTGATAGAAATGCAGTAACACTTATGCATGGTGTGAATTTCCTCTTGTCACTTACTCTGTAGTGTTAGCAAATGACCTATATATTATATAATAATTTAATAAACTTCCTAAAAGGAGTAATTTTTTAAATCACATAGAGACAATCACGCACCTTTAATCTATCATGTTCCTTGGCCAGTTGAGACACTTTTTTGAATCATTGGATAATATCTTGGGTTTGCTGTCTTTGACTTAGTTTAGTAGAATACACAACAGTCTGAGAAGGGATGTCTGCAAGTCGTACTGAACCTCAAGATTTTATATCTGACGGGGTATTTGGTTGTCCTACTTGCCACCATTGCTGCAGTGTGTTCCATGGTGGCTGGAGTGAAAACCATCTGAACTACAGTATTCGAGACTTCACAAACGTTACGTGTTCAACCAAAGATACTCTGTCACTCTGTGTTCTCCCTGGAGTGGGACTAAGCCACATGGGATCTTTGGAGAGCCTTTCTTCCTATTTCCATCTCATGCTCATACCTGCTTTTTTTCCTTCCCACCAATACCTTAAGCTATTAGAGAAATCCTATTTTAAAACGTCTTAAAATTAATCTGTAATTGACTGAAGTTTAAAACAAGGTGCTGGTAACTTTACAATGAAGTGTGAATTGCTTTCAAATTGGAAAAGTAGGACATGGGCTACATTAGGCTACATCTAGGGGTGGTTTTTAGTAGCAGTCTGCACACACAGCATGTTCTAGTGCTATTACATATTCTATTTTCAGGACTGCTGCAGCAATGACATCTGAAGAAAAGAAGGAGAGACCAGTAAGCATGATATGTGAAGCAACTAACTATAATCTGACATCAGATTATGCTGCTTATCCAGTGAGCCCTGTGGGCAGAGTAAGTCTTCATTTCCAAATTAAATTAATATTAAAATAATTCAGTTATTCCACAGGGTACTAGACAGTGCTATTTATTAGTATTCCATTGAAAAGGAGAAAGAAAGCATAGGTCTTTCTCAGGGCACTTGTCTCCTTTCATGTTTAATTTGGAAACTTGAGTTGTCTGAAAGAAATTATCACTGAAGCTGTAATTTTTATCAGGTATCTCAGGTCTTATGACTTGCACATACTGAAATTGTTTGCAGAATCTGACCTTTCTAATCAGTGTGAATGAGCAAAACCTTGAATGAGTGATCAGGCATCTGGGTAAGGACTGATAATGAAATTGCTCCATCGCAAACAATTGACTATATTTCTCCAGGTAAAATAGAATTGTAATTGTGCATAAGAAGTAGATCCAAGAGAGATAGAAGGTGTCCTTGTGGTAAGAGGGTGGATGACATCATCTGATGTCATTGGACCAGAAGTAGAGCTCCAGGTTTTCTAGGAAGAAAATCCTGGGAAAAGTCTTGAAGATTCCTAGGCCAACTGAATTTGTGTTCCACTTTCTCCATTCACCCAGCTTCCCAGAAGGTTGAGGTAAATGCTCACATGTTTAAAGTTTATTAAATAAACCCGAACAGGCTATTGCTTGCATTTTTTCCCATTTTTGGAGAGCTTTTAGAGAGATAAAGCGCATTTTCTATAAAATGAAGAATTTCCTTAAGTTTACTAGGGCACCAAGGTAACTCTCTTGATCAGTGATGACAGAGAAGACCCCCATAATATTTTAAACCCAGCAATTAAAGCTTAAACAAGGAAAAAAACCTCTGTGATTTTGCTAGTTATTGAAAACTTTAACCTGGAGAAGTGCTTTTCTTCAGATTAATCCAGCCTGCAAGAGAAAAATAAACTTTGGAATATGTTTTAATTCAGCAAATTCCTTAATTTCAGAAAGTTGAATTAAAATAATTTCTTCTCAGTGTGGTAGTAAACACTGTAAGGCCTTTTTAAAGTGCATTTTGGAAACCTTTTTTATGTCTTTTTAGACAGGCAGAATCCTTGATTTGCATCAGAAAACTATTTTTTAATGAGAAAAGTGACTTAATCTATCTGTGTTGCTGGGGAAAAAAATAAGGAGCCACAGGTGAATTGGAAACAGTAACAAAATCCATAATTTCAGCTTTCATGTGCTCATGTATAAGTCCATGCTGGAAAGCAAATTTAAACCAAAACAACCCCACCACTACAAAAAAAACCCAAACAAAAACAACCAATGAACTCAAAACCAGCCAATCCCTAAAACAACCAAGCAAAAAACCCAAGATAACTTCATAGCGTTGTAATAATGATGTAGACTGCAATATTTACACAGCAAATGAGTTGCAACAGAACTAGCTCACAGGTTGAATGTAAGAAAGTAATTAAAATTTAGGAGCATCTGTTTTACAAACATATTTTTCACACTCCTCTTTCAAAAGAGAAGTTTAAAATGCCCTTTAGCATGTTTGCTTCATAGTTGAAGAAAAATGAGGTTGTTACGGCCCAGTTACTGTAATTTCTTTACTTTCATTGGTTAATGACACATTTCACTTCATGTGGAAATTATATGTTGAAGAAATAGACTTTTGTTCTACTTCTCATTCCTCCTGTCCATTCTAGTTATTAAATGGACTTAAAATATTAGTATTATTACTGTGACTGCATGTGCAATTACTGTACATCAGTTTTCAAATGTAAATTTGTCTGAATTGCTGTAACACCATTTAAAAAGAGATGAATGCTTCCAAAGTAGAACCACAGCTAATTCTAGTCAGCATTTTCTGGTGGTTATTTAAGGCTAACAAATTGAACTGCTTTTGAAGATAACTATATAGAAATCATCTATTGCTTGTACCTGGATGCTGCAACTAATTTTCTTCTATGTTTTTATTGTTTGTATCTAGCATACGTTTTATCAGCAGTAGAGTTTGAAATTTTTAGCTGTCTTCCCAGCCTTTGAATATAATATGTAGAGCTTCTGTGTATTGCAGCACAATAAAAAAGGAGTAAAATATTGGTGCTGAAAGTAAGTTACAGAACAGAAGAATGCTTCATGTGATTGCCACACCTATATTTTTAGGTGTCTCTGTTTCCAGTAATAACTCATGAAGAGACATAATACTGGAAGGTAATGAGAAATGGACAAAAGGTTGGTGTTTACAACTTAAGCTTTAGGCAGTTGAGGGTTATAGAAATAAATTTTCCCGTTCATTAATGTTAATTGATCGCGAATAGACCTGGAACTTGAAGAAGTTTATGTTATGTGGCAGAAGCACTCACTGGGCTCCATCAGAAGAGGGGTGGCCAGCAGGGACAGGGAGGAGATTGTCCCTCTCTACTCTGCCCTCATGAGGCCCCATCTGGAGCACTGTGTCTAGATCTGGGGCTCCCAATACAAGAAAGATGTGGAACTGTTGGAGAGGGTTCAGAGGAGGGCTGCAAAGATGATGAGAGAGCTGGAGCACCTCCCCTATGAAGAGAGGCTGGGGAGCTGGGCTTGTTCAGCCTGGAGAAGAGAAGGCTGCGGGGACCTCATTGCAGCCTCCCAGTACCTGAAGGGAGCATACAAACAGGAAGGGAATCAACTTTTTAAAAGGGTAGACAATGGCAGGACAAGGGGGAATGGATTAAAGCTAAAGGAGGGAAGGTTTAGATTAGATATTAGGGGGGGAGTTTTTTACAGAGAGAGCAGTGAGGTGCTGGAACAGGCTGCTCAGAGAGGTGGTGGATGTCCCGTCCCTGGAGGTGTTCAAGGCCAGGTTGGATGGGGCCCTGGGCAACCTTCTGTAGATCCAGGCCTGAGGATGGTGGCCCTGTCTGTGTCAGGGGGGTTGGGACTCTATGATCCTTGGGGTCCCTTCCAACCCATGCTATTCTATGATTCTATGATTGGAGTCTAATGCTGCTGTCTAGAGGGTGATATGAGGTGAGACAAAAATCAGTCTCTCCCGCAGATTTGAGTTAGTAAAAAATTTTGGGGTAATAGCCATGAGATACTTAGCAAACAGCGTAGTAAAGAGGAGCAATAGGAAAGGTGCTCATGACCAAACATATTTACTGTGTTTTCATGGTTTATATTCAAACTAGTCCAGTATATTTTAGTCTTAGCTAAAACAAATTCCATTTTCTCTACCATGCAAACTAAAGCACAGTGAGAGTGCATGATTGGGAGATTTGCTTCCAGGCCAAACTCCTAGTCCAGGCTAAAATGCTGAGGCAGAAACCCACTTAGCTGATGGAAAACTACAACATTTTGCCTACAAAATCCGGAAGGCAGCTTCATGTTGGTTTGTGGTGTGGGAGATAATGTAAGCCTTGAAGACTGGAAACATATTTTTAAACAGAAGTTCAAAATTACAAAGATTTGATTTTGGTTCTTTGAGTTCACATGCAGAACGAAAGTTTCCTTATCATCAAGGTTATCAATCCATGTTTTTCAAATATAGACACAGTAAGTTTAGCGTTGTAAATTTTGTACTAATTCTGAAACTGAGGCAGAAGCCTCACATAAATTCTGTGTCCTCTACCAGCTAAGCAGAGAGAAGGGCAGCTTTCAGAGTGATGAATTGTGTGACCACAGCTACTGACCTGTCCCTTGAGTTCAAAACCCTGCCAGTGTTTGTTTTCTTCAGGTTTGGGAAAGAGTGAATATCACTGGCTGGACTTTCTGGCTTCTTTCCTAGTACTGGAATTGTACAGGGTCCATGCTGAGGTTCTGTTTTGAGGCATCAGTTGCTGGGAAAACCATTCCTTAGAATGGGTCAGATGCTACCAGATGTGACTCTCCAGCTCAAGTGCCTTCTATACCTTCCAGCAAGTGATTAGTAGTTGGACCCTTCATTCACTGTCCTTCTTTTCTCTTTGCCTTCTCCGGAAGCTGGAGCAGTGCAATGTCCTATATTTTTAGTGCAGTGGGGTTTATGTTTTCTTCTGTTTGTTTTTTCATTTCCTGTTTCTTCAGTTTGAGATATATTGGATATGTGTGTGAGAGAATGTGGGATGATCAAGTATCTCAGACATAACAAGAGGAGGAGGTGATCTAAAAGTTTGAGAACTCATAATTAGTTTATATATACACCTGTGATACTTAAGTATCCTAAAATACTCATTGTCTCGAGGTTCAGTTTGTTGCAAAGAGTTACTCTCTTTATGTAGTGTGTGATAATCACGAGCCACCCAAAGTGTTCTCTGTATTAACTAAAATTGGAAAGCCCTTGTGATGCTCTGTTTCATTAATGGAAGTTGGTATTCACAGTTGGTAAGATGCATAATTAACCCATTAAAACTTTGAAATTGGAGTCAATATGGTTTGTTATCACACCTATCTGAGAGAGGTCTGTTAGTAGTACGTGTGGTTGGTTATGTTTTCTGAAGCATCCTTAATGTTTTAGTCATTGTACAAGCATAGGAAGTCTGGAATACTTGAGAGGTTTTGAACCTTTTAATGCCTTGTATTAGAGGAGGTATGGGTGTTAGAAATTACTTCTGATCGGAATCTGAGCACAGCTCTTGTGTGAGATGTCACTATAGTAGCCAAACAGGTTAACTGAGATGGATACAGAGTTATTTTTATAACGGGCTGTGGTTTGGTATAGGTTCTCTTATATGTCTCTTTTTTTTAGCTGCAAGTCATCATTCTCTTGGCTTCTTAGAAACTTTGTCCACTTTGCACTGGTGGAATTTTTCAGATAGAAAATGTGAAAAATTTTTACTTTTCTTTTTAATTAGGTTTTCAATTGCTCTGTCTTGCTTTCCAAACAGAGTTGAGTGTCTGTATCTCTCTGTGTCTTCGGGGGAAATGAAAAACACTCTATGTTTTGGGGTTTTTTTATTCCTTCCTGATGCTTTCAAAAAAGAAACGCAAAATGACCTTGTTTCATTGTGTTGTAGTCTTAAGATAAATACCTGTATTTTTTGTAATGTTACTCTTTTTTTGGCTAAGTTTTATATTCTATTCTTCAGTTAACAGCATCATTGGCAAAAGCTGCACATGATTTTAAATTGCCGTTTTCAGTTTATGATTCGTAACCTACTGTGGAACACTCTCTGAAGGATGTATAAAACCCAGCTCCCCTTCTGTGATGCGTGTGGAGAGAATTTCAGTAGAGAAACCCCATACTCTAATTTGCAACAACACCTGAGTGTTTAGCCTTCCTCCTTCAGGAACTTTGCATGACATTGTGATGAATCTCAGTAGTGGCAATGGGGAAGCTGAAGCACAGGATTATATCGTCTCTGTTCAATTGATGGATTTGGAGCAGAGGCTTAAAAAACTTTCTAGAACTTTACTTCTTTTGCAGGGAGGGATACTTTGCTGTATCAAATCACATGGTCTCTGAGCAGTTCTTACAGAATTTGAAACAGAAGTAAATCTTTAGATCAGTTGTAGAGCAAGCTTTTCCTAAATGTAGGCTGGAATTATGAAGTGTGAATTAGCAAGGCACTACCTGCTTCTTTATGCCTTTTCCAATTTCTTTTGGTTACTCAAGTAGAAGAGGAATAAAATATAAAATGGTTTATTTATCCTATTTCTCTTAATCATCTCTGGTCACTGTGTAGCTGTGAGGTTGTAAAAGATGTGAGCAACAGCAGATATAAGCACTGTAGTTCATGGGCAAAAGATTTAAAGTAGGCCTTAATGCAAGCAATAAAATAATGGATATTCAAACCAGCCAAGAGATCATAGAGCAATAGGTTCTTGAGGGAGGAAGGAAGAATTTTATAAACTTACTAAATGTTAGTAAAGGGGAAGACTCGATGAGAAGCCTTTGAATTATATCCCGTTGAAATGTGAGCAAGTTTCACTTATTAGGCCAGAGCTGAAAGCAGGAAAGAGTAGAGTTTTCTTGTCCGGGTGATGTAATTTGTCATAATTAAGGATAATTCTGCTAATTTTATCTCTCTCTTTACAGCTTGGTAGACTTTCACCTACCTTACAAGAAAGTCAGATATGTATTTGGTTGATTTTTCTATAAAATTATTTTTAAAAAAAAATTTACTTGTCTTGGGATATGTCTTTAAATTTTCTGCAGAGGAAAAAGAAAGAAATGCTGAGACCAGCAGAACCATCATAATAATTACCTGAAAAAGGAATACAGTTTGTATTCTGCAGTCCCCCAGTGGACCACGTATAAGGAAAAGATCTTTAAGAAAAGAAAATGCATTACAGTTTTTCAACAGGTATTGATATCATGTTTTCTTTACCTCTTCACTTCAATTTAGACATCACGATCTTCAAAGAAGGTCCATAATTTTGGAAAGAGATCCAACTCAATAAAGAGAAATCCTAATGCACCAGTTGTCAGGCGTGGCTGGCTCTACAAACAGGTACTCTTCGTGCCCTTCTTTTTTGGGGGGGGGGAGTGTAGAATCACAGAGTCGTAGGGGTTGGAAGGGACCTCGAGAGATCATCAGGTCCAACCCCCCTGCCAAAGCAGGCTCCCTATCTCATATTGCACAGATAGGCGTCCAGACGGGTCTTGAATATCTCCAGAGAAGGAGACTCCACCACCTCCCTGGGCAGCCTGTCCCAGGGCTCTGTCACCCTCCCTGGGTAAAAGTTCTTCCGCATAATGTATAAAAGACAAATCATTTGCATAAAATACAATCAGCAGTGCCAGAGTGAAGCTTTAAGCTGTGAGGAACAGACACATGGTGTTTTAATTAATTTGCTACTTTATGGTTCTGATACAAATCAGTAAGGGCATCATAGTAGTACAGATCATTGATGATATATATACATGCCTCTCCATAAAATACACAAAGTTCTTGAAAAATCAAGGCAGATGTTGGTAGTAAATAGCTCAATGAATTTCTGTCATGCTGAGATGATGGGACAAGGATGTATGGTCCAGCATATTCCCTTTTTTAAAAATCCTGAATTCTTTTTGTTAGGCTGTATCTTTTTTTTTTTGTTGTTACAAAAGTAATTATTTTGCATAAGAAATTGGAGATATAGACATTTTTTCACTTAGAAAAAGAGAGAGGAATGCCTGTTTTTTTAACTCAAAGATGATCATCTTAAAATGAGAGATCATTTTAGGTTTTCCTATAGAATGTAATCTAATCTGAAGTACCTGCTGCTTAGTATTTAGTGACACAACCTGCTGCGGATTTGCTACTCCCCAATACCAGACCACCTGCCCTTTCTCACTGTGCAGGAAATCAGAGTAGTGTAGTTTGATCAAAAACATTGAACAACAAAAATCCTTAGGCCATACTGGGAGTATATTTTACAAATCCACCAAGAACCCTGTATGAACCTGTCATTTAAACTTTGCTGAGGCAAATGTGTATATGCTGTTTTGAATCTACATTATCGCTTACTGTCCCATCTCTGATAGACTGGTATGACCCACCTAGCTTTCTGGATGCTGTTGATGAGTCCGTTTTTTAAAGTTACTCTCAGATAAAAATATGTAGAAATAGCTGTTTAGTAGAAGACTTTTCATACTCATGTGACCTTTACTCTCATTCAGTATGGAGAGTGAAAAGTTGTAAAGGTGATTTGTATTTTTTGCTTTGTTTTGAGGTTATTAAACTCTTAGTTTGAAAAAAGTCACTCTGTTAATGAAGTAGTGTTTTCTGGATTTTTGAATTAAATGAGACAGTTAACATGATTGTGTTTTTTAGTGATGGGATAAATGTGACATTGTGTAACAGCCTCTTCAGAAAGTCTGTCTGGGAGTTTGTGATAGTCCTTTGCTGAAGAAGTTTGGGTGTTTTCACATCGTACAGTTGATTTTTATGGCAAGTGTCCTTTGGGCCAGGGGTCTGGGATCCTAATTCACCACAGAGTCACTGACCTTGTCAGTAAGGTGAAGAAGGCAGCCTCCTCCCCTTGCATCTGCCTTTCCAGCTGTGAAGGAGGAGCAAACTGCTATGGACAGTGCTTCCAGGCTTCATCAGTGTCCTCACAAGCAAGGTTCTATAAAGTGTTTAGTGTTTCTGTTTGTCAAAATGTTTGTGGCAAAGGAATTTTTAAACTTTTTCTGAATAATATTTTTTAGCTAATGCTTGCTTTACCCTTTCTTCTCCTTCCTTCAGCTCATTTACCCTACTCAAGAACAGAAGAGCTTGAAATAGAGACTAAAAGTTATGCCAACCTTTTCTGAAAAATTCTTAAACCCAACCCAAAACCACCCCATAGTTTCTTATCATAGAATCCCTCTTCTTGGTTGTCATGAAATCTATTTACTACAGGAATATTGATAATTCACACATACTTTTCTTCTTGGAACAGATTAACATATTTATTAAATCTGATTCTACCAGGATGCGCGCTCTGCAGTGCTCTGGCTTATTTACACTGTGGTAGTGATGGCGGTCTTTCATTCTGAGCTGTGCAGTATAAATTGCTTATAAGCATAAAAGAAAATGAAATTGCTTTAGGAATAAACTTTTAATTTTAGAAAGAAATTTGTTTTAGGTATATGAATAGTAGTAGAAGATGAAGATCAGCAAGGTACTTCTTCAGGAAACAACAGAGGATTTACCCCAACTATGACCTTTCTCTTTTCCTTTTTTTTAATAAAAAAGTATACTTTTTTGTTAACCATAGATTGTGGTCTGTAGTGTGCTCAAATGATGGGCTCTGATTTCGTTGATTCTTTAGTCATGTTAACTTTGGGCTTCCTGAGTTACTGTGTCTGTGATGAGGAGTCAGAGATAATTAAAATATCTTAGCCAAGAAAATTAACTACTGGCACCCAACCAGAATTACATAGTACCTGGTTTGCTTTATGAACTGTTTCTGTTAACAGTTTGAAGGTTCTTACTTGATCACTTTGGTTAATACAGGATAGTACTGGGATGAAGTTGTGGAAGAAGCGGTGGTTTGTGCTCTCAGATCTGTGTCTCTTCTATTACAGAGGTAAGTTCCACTCGGGAAAGCACCGTTTGCTAATTTGACTGGAAGCAGATGAATTTTGACGCGCCACTCAAATGTAAAAAAATGAAGCTGCTGCTTAAGTTAATGGGCAAAATAGTTGTATAGCTGTCAATACTCAGGCCCACTCCTTCCCTCCTGCTCACCCTCTTCTTTCCTAATTACCAGTTTCACATAACTGCTTCCTGCCTGTCAGATGCACTCAAATGGCAACACCCTTCATGGCCACCTCTTTTATTAAATTCTGGATTGTAGTTTTCTCGCTGCCACTGTTGTTAGAAAGTAAATATGCCAGGCTAAATCTGATTTTTCATGCAAATGAAGTAACAGGAATGGGGATAGGAAAGGGATAGTGCAGGGGAGCTGAAACTCTGCCTTTGGAATGATAAAGAGGATATATATGCCTTTGGGGAATCTAATCAGTGTTCATGAATACTTATAAAGTGAAATGTTGTCCAATTCCATATGAGTAGAAGTCTCTGCTGTATTTAGAACAAAGAAATCCGTTAGTACCCTTATGTAGCTACATGAGACTTACTTTACATGGGAAAAATTAGCTGCTTATAATTCTAGTCGGGAGGTATGTAGGTTAGAAAACTGATTCCTTCACCATTACAGATTATTAACTGTAGTGCTCCTGTGGGGATAAACAAATGGGATTTGTGCACATGGAAACATACTCAATCCTGAAATAAGGTGTGCAGCCATAGTAGTTTAAAAGAGGCTGAGAGCAAAGATTGTAAAGCATGGCAAAATAAAGGCAAATTAGCAGTTAAGGCCATCTGCAGCCTTCTGAAGGGTAAGAAAGGATTTCAGATTAGGATGAGACTTTAGAATTGGTAGAAGTGGTATTGATGCTGAAAGCAGTGACTGATGAATTTAAAATGCTGTTCTGTTAAAGTGCAGTGTGGTTCTATTCTATTCAAAATCATGAAGCACAAAAGCTTTGTCTTTACATGTTATTAAATTCTGAATTATTGAAATCTAATCTTTAGGTTTTGTTTCTTTACTCCAAGAAGTGTACGTAGTTGGATAAACCACTGCTGAGTCAAAATGAGGCTATAATTTCAGTAATGGAGGCATCGATTGCAATACAATTGCACTGCATTTAGTTGAGTGGTCATTATACGCTCTATGCTTTTGTACAGGGTTTTCTTATTTTAAACAAGTCCTACGGCCCTCTCTTGCAAAGATTCTGAAAAAAGTGCTGCTTTGTAGCTGCCTTCAGATAAGATTAAAGTGACAGAAGGCACTGCATGTGAAGTATCTCAAAATAAGCCAAAAAAGCATTAAGCAAAACCAACAACAAATAAAATCCAAACAGCTCTCTAATCTTACTTTTTCGTTTCTACATGTTAGTGTGCCAAGTAAGCTGAAAAACAAGCAGAATAATTGGAATGGTTTACATGATAAATTTAGCTGCTACGTATTATTCACTTATTAGAAAGCTGTTAAAGCTGATGAACTGTAATTAAACATGTATGCTTACAGTCTTAAAGGTATTAGAAACAGCTAGTAAAATATTTTTAAAAAAACCCTTGCACTCTAAACCCTGTGCTTTTATGGTTTTGGTAATTGCATCTCACATATTGGAAAAAAAACCCTGCAAGGAGGGAGCCACTCGATTGCTCCCAGATCACAAACAGTGTTTCAGATTACCCAACTGTGGCAGTTGGCAGTTGAGATTTTTTTGGGGTTGTTTTTTGTTGATTTCTCTTTCTTTTTTCTTTTTTTTTTTGTAGCAAATCTTGCTGAACTTTCACAATCGTGTTACAATGGTAGCGGCTAATACTTAAATCTAATTTATAGATGAAAAGAAAAATTATTTCATTGTGTTTTTTCAGAGCCTAGAGAGTATTCTTTTTCTGTTTCATGGAAGGATAAAAGGCTGCCAGCTTTCATATTGAAAGGTTATTGTTGCAACAAATAAAAGATCTTAGAGCCGGACAGAAGATCTGCTATTTTTCTCTTGTATTATTCACACACAGTGTACAAGTAAAGATGGGTATGGGGCAGTGTAATGTGTAGATAAAAGCAAGTCTGATGGGAAACAGATTGTTTAAATCTGGAAATGGAATGTAGCAATACATCTTTAACAAAGACCAGAGTCCTGCAGACATGCAGCTGTTGAGTGGAACAAAAAAGCTTAATGCTTTTATTTGGCACTAGTGGGTGTGACTTAGCCATAATCTAGCTGTAGAAGGAGTTTTTTTTCCCCAAAAGAGCAGTCCGAATGAAGTAAACCCCAACATTTGCTGTGCATTCTGGGATTAGGATACTTTGTGTGTGTCTAGCAAGAAGTAAAAGTATTTGAGAGGGGGAGATGGAATTGTTTCAGGCATAGTTAAAACATGGTTGAGTAACTGAAAGGACATCTAGTCCCTTCTTTTCTTTTCTACCTTTTAATCAGAGTAGTTTTATGCTCAGTTCTCCATTTAAATTGCTGTTCAAGGAAGCATACATCTACCATGGTATGTAATGCTAATATGGCTGGGCAGAGCTTTCCCCATATGAACAATTTAAATGAAAGTTGTGGATTTTCAGAATTCAATGAGTAAATGAAAATGGGAAAAGAATTTTAAATCTGGGTGTGAGAGGTAGTATTTTTCTGGGCTTTACGTGTATAAATTTTCTGTGCTTGAAACTTTGGAATGTCTAGGTTTTCATCTTAGTTTCATAAAGTCATTTGTTGTGGGAGTATCTTCACCTAAGAGAAGTGTTATGGGGGAGAATCTCCTAAGATACCGGTTGTGAATAGAAGTTTTGTATCTGAAACACAATTAAGATTGACTTTGTGAATTGCATCCAATTATCCCTTTATTAAAGTATAATTGGATTTAAGAGCTTGTTGTTCCTTCCAATTAAAATGCTGATTTATTATTGTAATGTATTGTTGTACAATTTTACCAAAAAAGCCCCAGTGTTCTTGGAAAAGGATGTTTGGTTTGGGGAATTTTTGTTAGTTTTCTGAAAATGATCAGAAACATATGTATTCTTATAAAGAGAATGTAATTGAGTGTGAACTATTCACAGGAATTATAATGATCTTGTAGCTTAATATGCTTGATATTGGAAGAGGGACGTGCAAATTTTCTTAACCACCAACAATGATAAACAGTATTTTTAAATACTTATGCTCTCATGGGTATTTGCATTTTTTGCTGACCAGGCAATAGGTAGTAGGTATTGTTCTTGTCACTGAATTAAAGGCTTGACTTCCATCTACTTTTCAGCATAGAAGGGATATGCAGGTAAGCCCTGAACCCTGGGAGAACTCTAGGTGAAGCTGTTTGTGGTGTTTTCCATAGGGCAGCAGATTCTATAAGGCAGCTCATGTACTGTAACTTACAGAGCTGGCACTCTTGGGGGCTGTTGTGCTTGTCTGTCTTGACAAAGAGTTGAAGACGGCCATGTTCAGATGGCCTGGGTTCCCCAGTGCTTAGTAGGTTTTTGAGAGCGCACACTGGTGTGATGTGGGTTCCCTGGCATGTGTTAGCAGAGAGGGATTGCACAGTTGCTCTTGTGGACTGCACACTTCCAGGGCTGGATACAGACACCTGCATAACAAGTCAGCCTGGCTTTCTGACTCTATCACACATTTTCTCCCAAGGTAACCTTCTTGTTAGTGGTCTTGTGTTGTTAAATGCAGAGTTTCACTGAAGGGTCTGAATACAAGCATTATGTGTCAAAGCATGTTGTTTCTCTAATCAAAGACTATGCATTCACAGATGAGAAAGAAGAAGGAATACTAGGGAGCATACTCCTACCTAGTTTTCAGATATCTGTGCTTTCTCCTGAGGACCATATTAATCGCAAATATGCCTTTAAGGTAAGGGAATCCAATTTTCAGTTTAATTTTATGTCTGAAAGCACAGTAGCCTAGTGAACAGAGCTCGTTTTACTGAGTTGTTATGCAAAACAGGATTGACAAACAGCTTCTGAGACTGATTTCTGCATAATACTGTAGCAGAGGATTCAATGTAAATAAACATAAGTACTGGAATAAGAAAATGAATGAATATTGCTTATTACTAGTCTTTTATTTTTTGGTTCATGGATATTAAATTCTGTGTGATGTTTTAGAATTGTAAACTGTATCCACAGATAGACTTATCCCACCAATGAAAGGTCTTTACTTCTTTAGACATGAAGTATCTTTGCGTGTAAATAAAAATGAGTTTTTATTATCACTTCAATCACAATATTATTACATGTATATGTGATATGTAATTATTAGGAGTGTTTCTCAGTTAAACTATTCAATCATGATACAAATCACTAAATATTTTCTCTTGACTTTTTTGTTTTATGAGCTTCTTTTGGATCTTCTTTTGGACTCCTAAGCAACAGATTATTTATTTACTATGGTAAGTACAAATTAAAGCTTACTGTATCATTCAGACTGCAAAAATCTATGCCGAAATCTTATTTAGGATCATTATATTATCTTGACTAGCCACTAGTGTAAATTAGTTTTTTAATAGATTGAAGAAATTTAAGGCCTTTTTATTGAGAGTATTGATGAAGAAGCAGCTGTGATTGAAAATAATAGACAACTATTTTGAACATGTGAATGCAATGACAGAGAAACATTGAAGTATTCTGATATTTTTTTCTGACACTTATTTGCAGAAACCTTATTATAGAAAAAAATTAGACCAAGTATACAGTAACATTATTTGCCTCTTTTCTTTTACAGAATCTTACATTTTTATTGCAATGACCATGTCATTTCCAATCAGGCAGCTCATCCAAACATGAGGACCTATTATTTCTGCACAGATACAGGAAAGGAAATGGAGTTGTGGATGAAAGCCATGACAGATGCAGCACTTGTGCAGACAGAGCCTGTGAAAAGGTAATGTGGATTTTCCAAACAGTGCCACAGTGTATTTCTTCCTTGTATTAAGTTTTATTTATTTAAATGACAGTGCATGCCTTAAAATGGAATCCAAATTGGCTGAAGTAATTTCTCTTTAACAGTAATAACAATGTTGTATAAAATTTTGAAGTAGTAAAATCTAAGTTCTGTTCTGAATGTGGATGACTTGAGAGTAAAGGGCTGGAGAACAAAAACCTGGCAAGTTCCTTTAGTTGTCAGCATCAAATGAAATGCAGTGCCAAGTACTGTGTGTAGACATGTTTGACCTCCCCTGTCTTCCTGACTGACCAGTGATAGCAGCTCAACCAGTATATGGCTCAAACTTGCCCTAAGTCTCCAATCCACAAACATAGTTTCTGGCTAAATTAAGCAGTTGCACTTGTGAGCAACCTGTGTGCAGCCACTCTTGTTCATCATTAAGCTGTTAACAGATTTATGCTTACATGATCTGGAGCCTTATCCTTTATATATCCATATGTTGACAATGGGAAGCAATTTATCTCTGGAAGCCTTGTGTTCTCAGAAACTGGATGTTGTCTGCTGCTGTCTATCCAGTAAGAATCATTTTCTCTCTGAATGACATCCTTTGGGTCAGCTCCATATCATCTAGAATGGAAACCGCATTGATAGAAAACTTAAACCCCCCCTTCATTCTTAATGCACCTGAGTTTTTGCTGGTGGCTGCTGCCACTTGATCTACTTCTGCACTTTGTTAGTTCCTGCTACATTGGAGCTAAATGAATGGCAGCAATGTTGAGAAATTTAAAGTTGGGGGTTTTTTTAAAAAAAGTTTAAAAATTCCATAGACACAGATACCAGAGAAGATAAAAATTAGATTTTTTGCTGCAGAGTGAATGTTTAACTTGTTGACAAAATACAAGTGGTCTTTCTGAATTTTGCATCACTAGTGCAAATAATTCCAGTTAACCTATTCAGGACTCTTCTGTATCCCACGCTCCAGTATGATGCTGGCAGAAGTATAAAATGGAATGCAGAATGATTAGATGGTTTCAGTCGTACATGTTTTAATGTTTCATGAGCTTCTTGGTGAAACACAGCAAAACTTTTACTTACACTAATCTATGGAACATTCAGAAGGATAACTGTAAACTAGGAAGACTTCTAAATTTGCACTCATGCAACCCTTGAGTCATGAGTCTTGAACAAAAGGTTGAAATCTGATCTTTCATCTCAAATATTGTTTAAATATATACATAGTGTATGAAGTATTTCATGCTTTGTATTGGACACCATAATCAAATAGTTTAACAGAAAAATACATTGTGCACTGTACTGTGGAAAAATAAAACATGTTTCAGGCTCTCAGCTGTCATCTTTGTTTTACCCTAAATTGCTCAAAATAAAAGATTGCAGCCTGTAGAACCGAGGAGCGGTAGGTCCAGTTACCACAGTGATATTTGATCTGATTATGTAGGATTTCATATTACATATGAAGATATTATGTTCCTTGTCTCTTGTAACTCTCCTCATGTTTGGGAACAGTAGGTGATATGGGGAAGGGATGTGCAGACTGAGACACAGCATAAACAAGTAGGTATTTAGTAACACTCTTACCTTAAAAATTCTCTGTTCAGAGCTTTTAACAGGTTGTGCTTAAAAGAAGGATGTTACCATGACAAAATAAAATACCTCCTTTAGCTTAGTGATTAATAAATTTGAAAAGTGAGTGTATTGCAGATAGCTGTGATAGGTTATGGATAGATAAATGATTAAACCATAATCAGACCGACTTTACTTCAAGAAAAGTCACGTGTAGATTGTATAAGCGCTTCGTAGTGGGCATAATGCTGAAGTGGGCCATTCTGAATCTCTTTGAACCAGTGAAATGACCTTCACTTGGTTTTTGCAATACTGTGAAGACTGTTTGAAGAGGACATATTTGTAGTAGAAAAAAACTAACATGAAAAGAGAGTTTCTCCATCTGACAGAACTTCCTTAATAAGCGCCGTCTTCATTAGTCTCTCCCGTAATAACTGGTGCACTATAGAAGATATTTAGTAAACTTAATTGCATAGACATGTTCCATTATGACTTGCAACATTTGTTCTAACGTAAGAAGCAATCTGAAATGTTAATGTAAATACACACTGTGTGGTGCAGTTCATTAATGCAGCTGTACGGTCATGTTTGCTGCCTCAGAGCCGGTCAAGGTGAGCTCACCCTGGCGCAGTTTTGCAGGCTCGTTGTCCTTCTAGGCTGCAGGGCCACGACAGCTCTAACAAGAAGGCTTTGCAGGCCACCGCCGTGAGGGGTGTTCCAGCCTCTTGAAATGCTTGACCATGTGTTCCTACCCCCTTCTTGTAGCCGCAGTGCCAGTTCCAGCACTGATGCCTGCCTGTTTCAGGTGTTTGGCAGTGTATAGGCAAACAGCGGGGATTCCCAGTACAGCGAGCTTATCTGCCACTTTTCATCCAGTTTATACATGCTCCTGCAATCTGGCTTGTGCTGCTTCAGGTGCTTATCTGACTTCTTGGTGAATCAGTGTAGCACACTAAGTGAGTAGAAAAAGCACTCAGCGGCATAATCAGTAATTTTCTGCCTGGATATCAGGGGCAGAACGGGGTTGCCAACAGGCAAAACGAGTGTCAGGAAGGCAACAAGAAAAGCACCTTATGTAACACCGTCTT
The DNA here is from genome assembly GCA_013400835.1 of Zapornia atra. Classification (NCBI taxonomy): domain Eukaryota; kingdom Metazoa; phylum Chordata; class Aves; order Gruiformes; family Rallidae; genus Zapornia; species Zapornia atra. The sequence continues at coordinate 69,359 of VZTU01014828.1, read as the reverse complement.
GCTGGTTTAATTCAGGGAAGAAACCTTAGAATAAAACAGAAGTAGATGTGACCTCTCTGAAAAGTTTGTTAGTAGTATTGAAATAGTTACGTGATAGAAAACACGTTTCAAGACCAGTGAAGACTTAGACTCTCATGTCTGTTAGCTATAAGGAACAAAATCCTTCAGACATCTGTTTTCTGAAGAAAAAAACCAAAAATAGCATCTTTTGGCTATCTAACCAGTTCTTAAAGTGAACCATGTAGCAGGATATGATCTTACTCAGAAGAAATACTGTTTCTTCCCTGCAAAAATCTGTTAAGTATTAAGTATTGTATTACCTCATCTCTAAGTAACCTAAAGTTTGGCATGCACATAGCTCTAAGCATAAATGATTTTGGTTCAGTAAAATGCAGCCAGTGCCTGCCTTTCTCAATTCTTGCCTTTATAGAGGTTCTAACATTGTACTAAATAGTAAATCGGGTACAATAGATAAAGTTATTATGAACTTACTTCCCTATGTATTTATGTAAGATGATGCTGAGCCACTCTTAAGTGCTTGTTAATGTAAATTGCCCAATGATAAGTCAGAGTTTTTACAGTATGGTTCCTTAAATCTAGAAGACAAGGTACCGCACTGCTTATGATGCTCTGGAAATCCAAACCCAACAGTCTGTTAAATTGAATGCTTCGGCTTTAAATAATTTCAGAGCTGCAATCTGTGTATTTTTCTGAGTATGTGAGTTCTTTGCAGAGAGAAAAGCTAAAAGGAATATTTAAAACATTGTTGGAGGGGGGTTGCCCAATTTTCCACAAAATACTCTTACTTTCCACGTACAGTTAGCCACGTAATACAGAAATTAGACACTAAGGTGAGAAGTGTAACCATTGTTTTAGAACTGATCTGTGACAGCAGAAAAACTCCCTTCTGATGCTTAAGTGCTGGAAAGGACAAATATTATTTGATCATATTAGTAAACTGTAATTACTCCTTTCTAAACATTTTGTTTTAACTTCAAAGAGCAAATTCAAGTTTAATAATGTACTGAGACCTATGAAAATAATTAAACAAATACTTTAGTCAGTGAGGAACTATTTAAGCTTATGACTCAAAATATATCAACCAGCCTCTCTGGATTAGCAAAGCATCTTGCTCGTTCCACATTGTATCACTGCAGATAAGTGGTCTGTGTGATTACTGATTGCTTGCTTCTGTTTGTAGACACTAATATCCACCAACATACTGATTTATGGTTTTCACCCTACATGTTGATTTCTGTGCTGTCCATGTTTAAGAGCATCGTTTTTCTGTCCTTTTTCGGTCAGCTGTGTGTGCTAGAGCCTTTGCTGCTTCTGAGTGATGCAGCATGTACTAAGAAAAGACTTTCTTGTTTTTTCCCCTCCTAGTGTCGTTATTTTCCCTGAGCTGCCAGAAGAGTACTTGTTAGCATAGCAGCATCCACAGTGGGGGTTTGCTTGACGTCACTGCATTTGGAAAAGATGGCTTTTTCTTTTCAAATGCCTCTGCCTGGCTTTGTTAAATCACAGTCCTCAACTCCATCTGATACTTAATTACATGCTCCCCCTGCCCCCAACCCTTTCGGAATTAATTATTTATATAAACCAGCAGAAAACAGTACTTTTCCTGCATTACTGTTCTATACATATTATTCCTGTCTGGTTGTAGAAACTTAAAAATTGCTTTCAGTATATGCTGAAAGACAGGTGTTCAGTGCTCATTCTCTTCATCTCCTCCTCCTCCTGTCCTCAAAATACCCTGTAAGTCTTGAATATGTCTTTGAGAGCTAGATATAAATATGGAGCCAGATATAAATGTTTCTTTCATTTACCTATTAGTTTCCGATAATTCTTTCCCATTAGGATCCTTTGCTATGGAAAGAGTCTCTTGCTCCTGCTGAGCTCTTGCTCAGGCTAATTTGATGCACAAAGTTAAAGGAGAGCTCAGAAGTCCATTTGAATGTCAAGTCATCCAGGCATTACACCCATTGCAAAGAATGTCAAATATAAACGCTTGGCTCTGCTGTGTATAACCATAGTAACAAGTGAGAAAGCGTGGAGACTGCATGGAAAAGCAGTTCTGTGATTTTGGGGTTGGTTGTTTTTTAGTTAGGATCTGCAGTGGAAAGTAGCATGATAGTGTGAATCAAAGTCTGTGCCACGTCTTGACTTTGCGACGCATCTGATGAATGTCCTTAGAGATGCCATTCTCCCTCTGCACCACAGATTTTTCCATCTATAAAATGGCAACTGCTGCTTTGCTGTAAAGCACTTTGAGAAAGATTTATACAAAATGCTATGTCGGGGCTAGGAGGTACTGTTGAGGCAAGTTGCCTATATTAATGCCTGTGTTTAGGATTATTTGTCCTTGCATTTATTTGTAAACTCTTGAGCACGCACAGGCTGAAAACTGAAATTCTAACACCCGTTTTGACTTGATAATTATGGGAAATGGAGCTTTTCATTCACTTTTCTGTTTGGGGTATTAATTTTTTTTTTGTGGTAGAACACTGGATTGTAGTTTTGAGGTGGGAGAGAGGAGGTGATCCAGGTTTTTTTCCATAACTTCTGAGAAGAAACCTAAGCAGAAATGTGTGGGTTTGGAACAGTTGAAAATCTTGGGAGGAGAAAACATAAAAAGAAAGCCCCACACTTTTAAATTGCAGTAGGAGATTAGCATAGTGTTTCTTTGCTGATACTTGGAAATTATAGAAAAGATGATGTAGGTAGAGCAGTTCTACCAAGTGTCCTCCCCCACAATAGTCTACATAAAAGCTGGTTCTACATGGAGATTTTTTTTCTCTAAAAGTAATGATTGGCAGAAATACTACCTTCTCCTTTCTGCTAGCAGAAAAACATCAGACATATCTAACCTCTGCATTTAATAGTGATGTACAAGAAGAAGAAAAAAAAAAGTGTTTAAAATGAATGTTGATGCATATAGCCTAAGAGATGTTCATGTTAGATTATTGATATGAATGTTTTCATTTGCAATACCTTTGATGTGTGTGTACGCTTCTAAGTTGGCAGCTAAGGAATAATCACTGAAAGCAAAGGACTGTTTTGAACTATTTATATTAATGAAGTGAATTCTGGAGGACTTTTATAGCATTATGAAGTATCAAGCAGAGATTGGGATCTATCTATTTGGGGGGGGGGGGAATG
>VZTU01014828.1:0-66188 GCA_013400835.1 Zapornia atra | reverse complement strand
GGGGGAATTGTCCCCTCGTTAATATGCAACGGGCATGAGCATTTCATTCTAACTCACACACGGTACTCAGAGGACATTGATGTCTTGCTTTCTATGACTGATAGCGTTTGAAATGGTGTACTTGGCAAGGCAGGACTCTTGATTTCTTTCATGTCACAGAGAATTCATAGCAAGGGTAGAGTGGTAATGGGAGTTGCATTTAAAACTTAAGTGTCCGTTGTTATTAGCAGTGGGTAGTATTTTATAAGGACCTTACAGTTTTCAGTCCTTTAAGTATTTACTGGGGTTTTGTTCCAAATTATTGTTGGCCTGTTGGGGAATTGTGGCTTAAATAGTCTGTTGGGGAAGTGTAGACAAGCATCTTGTTCAAGACAGGGTAAGCAGAAATGCTCTCAGCTACGTATGCAGTTATTCTACTTGGAATTAGAGTATCTTGGAGAGGAGGAGTCATACTCATGCTCTTGGTCAGTTGTGTATGTGATAGCCTTTTTACACATGGATTAGGCACTTGAGCTGGACAGTTGCAAAGATGAATGAATAATGTGTTTGGAAAACAGAAGATGTTAAACAGAGTGAAAGGTTAATTTGACATCATGTTAAAGTTTTGTTCTTGGCTTGGTTTTATACAGAGATGTAATCTTAAAGAATTAACTCTCTTCCTTCTCTTTCCTTCTTTACAAAAAAAAAAAAAGTCTCAATCAAAACATTTTAGAGGGTTTGTTTTGTTGGGGTTTTTTTCTAGTAAGCTAGAAAAAAAAGTCCGTTTGAGCTGGATGATCTGTTCATGTCCTGGTATGAAAAAAAATACAGCTTCTTGACATTTTTAAACTTTTAAAAGTTGATAGCTACACATTGAGTACTTGTATAAGTACTGTAGAGCAGTAACTGTTCTAAAAATATCATTATTTTTGTGGTAAAGTTCCCTAAGTCAGCAGCTCTTTTCTCCCCATAAATTAGGGAAACCACAGTTATTTTCCATAAAATGTATGCCAGCTAAAGTGATAACATAGCGGGGAAACCTAATTGATGCCACTGACCAAGAAAAGTTGTTTGCTTTCTTTAAAGGAGCTCATTATATGTTAAATTCAGCAGTATTGTGAATCACAATGTAATCTGCTACCCTTTTTAAAGACAGCTTTAAAAATGGGCTGAAATTTGGGCTGTTGACATCTGGAAGCTGTAGCTCTTGGAGAACCACTGAATATTTTTACTGTTTGAATGTCCAGCCCCCCAGAAACTTAAAATCTACTTTTCTGTCTTTATTTCCTCTTGGACATGGTTTGGTTTTTTTCCTAGGGAGTTAATTGGAAGTTGGGTTAACAAGTTTTACCCCATGTTGTAAATGTTTTTAAAATAGAAAAGACAGAGAAGTGTGGAAGAAAAAAACACTTAGGCTCTCCAACAAAAAAACCCCTCCAAACTAACCAAAAAAAAAACCAAAAAAAAAACCCCAAACCAAAACACTACCACCCTAAAAACAACCAAAACCAAAATGACAACAAAAAAACCTGCAACCTGCCCTTGATTATTGTGGAAGTAATGCCCTGGATTTTTCTCTCAAAGTCAAGGTCACAGAATCACAGAATCGTAGGGGTTGGAAGGGACCTTGAGAGATCATCGGGTCCAACCCCCATGCCAAAGCAGGCTCCCTAGCTCATATTGCACAGGGTGGCATCCAGACGAGTCTTGAATATCTCCAGAGAAGGAGACTCCACCACCTCCCTGGGCAACCTGTCCCAGGGCTCTGTCACCCTCACTGTGAAAAAGTTCTTCCCCATGTTGGTGCAGAACTTCCTGTGCTCCAATTTGCAGCCATTGCCCCTTGTCCTGTCCCCACAGACCACTGAAAAGGGGCTGGCCAATTCCCCCTGCATCCCCTGCCTAAGATATTTATAAACATTAAGTAGGTCCCCCCTTAGTCTTCTTTTCTCTAGACTGAACAGTCCCAGCTCACTCAGCCTTTCCTCATATGGGAGATGCTCCAGGCCCCTAATCATCTTCGTAGGTCTTCTCTGGACTCTCTCCAGGAGGTCCCTGTGTTTTTTATACCAGGGAGCCCAGAACTGGACACAATACTCCAGGTGTGGCCTGACCAAGGCAGAGTAGAGGGGGAGGATCACCTCCTTAAACCTGCTGGCCACACTCTTCCTGATGCATCCTAGGATCCCATTGGCCCTCTTAGCCACCAGGGCACACTGCTGGCTCATAGCCAACGTGTCATTCACCAGGGCCCCCAGGTCCTCCTCCGCAGAGCTCTTCTCTAGCAGGTCATGCCCCAGACTGTACTGTCATGGTATAAAATATCTGAATAGGGATTCACTGGAAGAACCCTGATAAACACCAATACATTCACTATTCTTTTTTTTTACTATTTTTAAATGAATGGGTTTTGATGTTATATCTTGTCATATATTCCTTTCCAGAGTGGAGAAGTTAACTGCTGAAAACACATCACCTCGAGAGGCAAATAATATTTCAAACCATCGGGTGCTAATTAAGCCAGAGGCACAAAATAACCAGAGAAACAAAGAAGTGAACAAAAACGAGGAGAAGAAAGCTTTGGAAGCTGAAAAGTATGGATTCCAGAAAGTTGGGCAAGATAAACCATTAACAAAAATTAACAGCGTAAAGTTAAATCCTCTGGGATCTGAATACAGGACTTTACCCATAACCACGATTCAGGCCTCACACTTCAGACCGGTTCATTTGAATGGGTCTGAGAATAAAGCTGTTGGTGTTGTCCTGGCAGAAGCTGGAGAAGGAGGTCAGCACAATGCGGTTCAGTCGCATATGGAGTCTGAACGGGTTATGCAGAGAACTAATTCAATGCTGCAGTTGGAACAGTGGATTAAAATACAAAGAGGAAAAGGACAAGAAGAAGAAACAAGAGGGTAAGGACTGTATCTCTTCTTTTTTTTTTTTTTTTTATTGTCTAGGCTTTCCAGCAAATAATGCTTAAACTTGTTTTCTGGTAGGTTCTTTCATTTTTGGCCTATATTACATAAATATGTGATTCTTTGTTCCCTGTAAGAAGTGCTTGGGTGACTGTTCAGAGCAGATTTATGAAAGTTTCTCTTTTATTAACTTTTGGTTATTAATAAAGTAAACTATATCAATAAATATAAAAATGGCCAGAAGCCTTTTTTTGGTGTTAAAAATTCATTTATCCTCACAGAGAGAAGGTGTCATCGATCATAACAATTATTTTTCCTCTTAAAATCCATTCTTGAAATTGCCCTGACTTCTGCATTTTTGCTGGCAAATTCTTGTAATCATATCTTATGTAAAATTCTTCAGAAATATTCCAGGGAGCTTTTAAACTCTAAACAAGCGTTAATTGAAGAGAGAAAAGCTTTACCTAAGAGTAAGTCATAGAAATCTGAACAACTTGATGCTTAAAGCTTCTCTTCTCATGAAATGAAAACATCTCCCAGTTCTAATATCAAGTTCCAGTGCTTATTCACGCAGCTTTAAAATTATGTGTGAATGATTGACAACATTGAATCTTGTGCCGATAGCAATTCCTGTGCTTGACAGAAGTGTTGGGAGGTTGCTTCCAGGCTGGCTTACAGACAAGCAGCTCTAGAAGTAAAATATAAAAAGTTTTTACTGTTAAATTAGATAGGAAATACGGAGATGCTATCACAGGAGATATTTTGAAGAGTTGTTAATTAGGGAGTTTATGTATAGATTGATGGCAGAGCAAAGCTTAAGATAGAACCAAGTTCATAAAATGTGTTTTCTTCAAACTGCAAAATATGGGGCTTTTAAATTTTTGTAAAAACTTGAAAGATTTGCATTACTCTGGCTTACACTTGCCAAAATGGGTTGAACGTTTCCTTGTTGCTTTTGTCCTTCATTAAATATAATTAGGAATTGTCAATGTGTTGTTTCATGAAATACTCAACACCAGTAGCTTGATCAAGTTTGAGCTTGTGGTGCAGTGACGTGCACACCTGAAGTTTATTTTATTGTGCATGCTTGCATAATGAGAACCGAGAGCGCTCTTTGATGCCATTAGATTGTTTCTAATTGGACAGTAAAACTTGCAACCAAGCAGTAGAAATTTGAAAAGCTGTGCTATTTTTCATTTGCAAAGAAGTGTAAAACCCCTAAAACTGATTTTGGTGTGGGAATCACATAGAGGGAAGTACCGTTAACAGTATGTTACTAATTAAATATATTTTTTACTATGGAGAATGCTCTCTGCTTAAATAAGGGTGGCATTGCTAACACAAAGGGTATGCGTTCAAATGCAGTTCTACATAAAAGTAGTAAACTGAGAAAGAATTGGCCTTGAGCTATCTTCTTTGCTTTATGTGGAAGTGGCCCTGAATAATGATCCAAATTTCTAATGTGCAGCAATGTCTTTAGAATGTGGTTTCATTTAAATTTGATTTTTGTTCAGATTGCCAGTTTCTGGCTGGAGACAGAAATTTAAGTAGAGTTGGAACTGGTGAGTGAGAGTAGAAAGAGGCTCTATGTTAAAGCTTAAGGCGGGGGTCAGAGAGCAGTAGGCTGATTGTAGTAAGACCTGTTCAACTCAGCACTTTAGTTTTTTTGAGAAAAGTAGTCTTCACTTAATGGTGAAAAGTTGCTGACTTTTAATGACAGAGCCTGGAGCTCTAATGTGTTAGAGAAATGATGGAGAAACAAATTGAGTATCTCTGGGGTGCCAGGTTGAAAAAAAAAAAAAGAAAGAAAAAAGACTCTAAGAATACTAAAATGTTAACAGGTCCAATTAAACAGCTGTATAAAATAGGAGCTGTGAGCTGTCTTCTGAATGCAATGAAGAGCTCACTGTAAAACTACTAATTATTTAGAGGAATAGGTTGACCCCTTAGACAGCAGTGCAGGTTTTAATTCATAAAGCTGTTACCTGCCATTTCCATGGATCTAGACGTAGAGTTCTGCAAGTGCCACTCCAGTAAAGGCAGTTGATGCTTTGAGGAAGACAAACCTTTTTTTATAGCAAAAATAAATATTTTTAAATGAAAGAAACATTCCACTTCAGTATCATTTTACTGAATTACTTTTGCACAAGTCAGTTGCGAGTAGATGTCTCTACCGAAAGTGGTTCAGCTGAGTGGTCTTTGTCAGATGTGAAGAAATACAGCCGGGTTGCATGGCAGTTAGTACGTGAGGTCCTTGTTGCTGTGTGGTGACTTAACGCCAGCCAACAGCTAAGCATCTCGCAGCTGCTCACTCACTCCCCCCATGGTGGAACGGGGAAGAGAATCAGGAGGGTAAATGTGAGAAAACTCGTGGGTTGAGATAAAGACAGTTCAGTAGGCAAAGCAGAAGCCATGCAAGCAAGCAAAGCAAAGCAAGACAATGAATTCATTCCCCACTTCCCACGGGCAGGCAGGTGTTCAGCCATCTCCAGGAAAGCAGGCCTCCCATCACGCTTAACAGTTACTTGGGAAGACAAATGCCATCACTCCAAATGTCCCCTTCCCTCCTCCTTCCCCCAGCTTTATAAGCTGAGCATGACATCGTAAGTATGCAACATCCCTTTGGTCATTTGTGATTAGCTGCCCCGTCTGTGTCCTCTCCCAACTCCTTGTGCACCCCCAGCCTGCTTGCTGGTGGGGTGGGGTGAGAAACAGAAAAGGCCTTCTGTCTATGCAAGCGCTGCTCAGCAGTAACAAAAACATCCCTGTGTTATCATCGCTGCTCATCAGTAACAAAAACATCCCTGTGTTATCATCACTGTTCCCAGCACAAATCCAAACCATACTACTAGCTACTGTGAAGTAAAATAACTCTATCCCAGCCAAAACCAGCACACACTGCTAAGCCAGGATGTGAGCCTTGTGTCTCCCCACCTTGCCCATATAAGCCTCATCCTAAATAATAAATGCCCGCTCTATGGCACCGGGTTTCTGTCTTCACTCTGCCACCTTTTGCTTGATTCATACATGGAAGGTCTGTATTGTGGACCAGCACGTATCTGCATTCTTTAGGATGAAGGAGTGTTTTGAGGTTTCCATGCAGGGTGTTTAGTAGCAAAGTCACTTTCCCAAATATTCCAGAAACTCTGGACACCAGAACCAGTATTGCAATTCAACAGTAATCCTAGAGAAAATCTCTAAGTCATCTAGAAGGATTCTCTAAACTCATGTGGAAGTCTTTGTTTTATATGGGACTGTTTGTAAAGAGCTATTTATGATAACAGTAGCCAAAATATTTTGCCAAGGCAATATTTATAAGCTGCATTACTGCCTAGAGTTGGGTTTTATTTGGATTTAACGAGGGTGACGTTTTTGCAAGTGTCAATAGGACATGGGTTAATCTGTCTTGATTTTATCAAATGATGTAAAACAAGGCTTAATATTGACACCGCTGGGCTTTTTACAGGTTTCCTGGTTTACCAATACATTATGTATTATCTTCATAAAAGTTTGAGAGTATAAGTAATTGCAGATAGATTTTAAATTGCTATCTTTACATATTAAGAACTTCTGACAGCTTGTCCACAAGTTGTCTGGGATATGGAAGGGAGCCAACAGGATTACACTGCCCATTCAATTAATGAAATGGGAGAGGACCTTCAGTGAGTGAGGCGTATCTAGCTACTGGATACCTTCATGAAAATATCAGGCTTCACCGTACCTGGTTGTGAACAGTTAAAATAATATTTTGAGAGTTAGAAATTGAACCCAAAAGTGTCTTGGTTGTTTTTTAAAGATGGAGAAAAGCCCTTGTCATTGATGGTATGTTGCATTAACAAATTCACAGTTATTTAAGCAGGTTCTGCAGCAAAAGAATAGGATTTAGAATCCATTTCTCTTTTATGCTCTCACAAATATATATAGAGCTCTCCAGTTTACAAAATGGAGATAATATTTCATAATTCTTAGAAAGCTTAAGAAACTGTAGGAGATTTTGTATGTAATGCTCTTTATAGCAGTTTTCATATCCAAATTGTTACAGGTGATCATAAAGGCTCAGCTTAACTGTTCTCAGTGAAAAGTAGGTTTTACCATCATCAATTCATCAATTTCCTCGATAGTTATTCCATAAGGAGCTAAGATGCATAGTGCTGGTTTACCTTGCTATCTGTTCTACATAAAGGAATTATGTTTCTGTGGCACTGAAGTCATTCAAAACCATCTTCAGATTCTGGTACCTCGTGGTGGCAGGGATTTTAGTTTGAACTAGTCTGGGGTGTAGCTAGAAGCTGCTGCCCTCTGACGGCTGAATCATGTCCAATTTGAGATCGGTTTTGTTGTCCGTGGTAAGCATCTATCTCAGATGTGATCAGTAGCAAAAGGCTGTTAAGAGGTGCTCATCTGAATTTTACGTAAGGGTCGAATGAATCAGTGTTTATGACCTAGATTTTGTCCCTGGAAAAACCAAGCAATCCTTTGTCATGCTTAGGCATGCGTCCTTACAGGAAAAGTTTGCATTTCGACTAATGCTGAAAGTCGCTAAATGACTGTAACACTCTAGAATTTTAACGTGGCAACAAATTAAAGAGTAAAGCCTTTTAATTCATATCCCAGTTGAAAAGCAATAAAATGTTGTTATCAAACAAAGAAATAATTTGCTCTTTGTTGTTCTTGAATAGCTGGCATAGAATGTCTTGCCATTGACAGTTGCAAAATATAATTCCATTAGACAATTACTGCTATTTTTCCTTGGTCTGCTGTTAAAAATATAATTATTTTTTATGTCCATAGTAATTGCTCAAGATTTTCTTAGGGAAAAAACAGGAAATTTTTTTCACTTTTGAAAATGAGTTCAGGTCAAAACAGTACAGAACTTCAAAACTTTCAAAACTTTGACTTATCTAGCATATAGACCAGTTAGAAGATTTGGTCTGAACTTGGTGCTCCTAGACTGTAGAAGTGGTAAAAAGATGAAATATATGGGTTGTATAATCAAGCAGCTAATCAGAGATATGATCCCATTTCGGCTGCTGCAGTGGATTCAGTTACTGTAGTTGATCTTTAAAAGCATGCAAGAAAATCAAGATGATTAAAGTTACCCTTGTAAAATAGTAATCTTTAAAAAAAAAAACCAAAAACCAGTTGGCTTGATAAACTGAACCAATATTGAAGACTTTGTATTGCCATGATATTAATGCTGCCTGCTAACCAAAAGAAAATCGTTGTTCCAGCATAATCTCGTACCAGACGTTACCGAGGAACATGCCAAGCCATCGGCCTCAAGTTCTGCCCCGGTACCCAGAAGGCTACAGAACGCTGCCGAGGAACAGCAAAGCGCGGCCGGAGAGCCTCTGCAGCGCTGCGCCCTCGGCGTACGACAGAGCCGTGGGGCCGCTCACGGCCGAAGAGAAGCGGAGGTCGATGCGGGATGACACAATGTGGCAGCTCTACGAATGGCAGCAGCGCCAGTTTTACAACAAGCAAACGACTCTTACTAGGCACAGTACTTTAAGTAGCCCGAAAACTATGATTAATATTTCTGATCAGACGATGCATTCGATCCCCACCTCACCTTCTCATGGCTCAATTGCTGGTTTCCAGGGATATTCCCCACAGAGGACCTACAGATCAGAAGTGTCTTCACCGGTGCAAAGGGGAGATGTAACTATTGATCGTAGACACAGGACGCATCACACAAAGGTAAAATACTTACTTTAATAGTTTAAAATGTCGTTTACAGGGATTTTTAGAAGTGTAAAACTCAAGTGTCATTGCAGGATGTTTTATTATAATGAGGATTAAATTACATCAGTGTTTTCGTGGAGAAAGGTTTGATTTTAAATAGCATGTAAACCTTTAAAGATTATAAAACGATGTTTTTCTAATACACTAGGTGAAAACTTGTCCTAGGATTACTGTCCATTATACTAGCTTTCTCTAAAGGAAAGAAAAGAAGTCAATGAGCAAATTACTCAGAATCATTTGCTGTATATACAGATGTCTTTCTCCCTTGTAGCTTTTTTAGCTGGAACTCTAAGAGGACTGAAAATCCCAGATTTCCTTCCATGTGCTGCTTTTCTGTTCTTCAGCCACAAGTCTTGGCTGCCTTGTGTTCTAGCAGAAAACCAAGTAGATCCATTTCTTTTGATGCCTTTAAGTTATTCAGGAGATCACTAGAGAAGATCAGAGTCTGTTTGCATGCAACATTAATGTCTGACTAGTGTCACTTTGCTAGTTACCAACATTGAGAGAGACAGACAATTACCTGGGTGCCATATGTGGCTCTGCTATGTCCATTGTGCTTGTGATACACATATTTTTTTATAGATTGACCATTCTTGAAATTGAATAAAAAACTAGAGTTTTTATAAAATGCTCCAGAACCTTTTTGCTGAATCTTAATCTTAGGTGTCTTTATGCCTCTTGATGCAGAGTTTTTTATTCTTAACTGCATTGCAAAGCAGTTTGAACATCCTGTGGTTGTTCGATAAATCTTTTTGGAAAGTTCTTAGGTCTTTATCAACAAATTTTATTTTTAAGTCCTTTTTCTCAACTGCACTGGAAATACAGTAATCAGTGCCGCTCACAGATTGGGAAAATCCCACACATGTCAGTGCTGCAGAGCATGTGCTTACTGGTCCTTTCAGCCATGTTCTCCCTCTCATGTTTTTTTTTCTTTCTGGTAGAACACTTCATGCTGGTATTTCATTTCGTATTTAGCATGTTTTGTAGAAGATTCTTACTTATCTCCAGTATGTCGTGCTATTTAGCTTGTGGGGTTTTTTTTTTTTGGTTACACAACCAGCTTTTTCCATTAACTTAGAAACACAAACCTGTTTTTAAGAGGTGGGAAATTTGAAGATTTACGTAGGGTAAATTTGAGATTTAAACTCCATCTTTATAGAGCTCTTAAGTTTTTCAACAGCTTTCAGTGATGGGTGAAGGACTAAAATTGTTGCTGTTTACATGGGCTGTGATTAAGGCAACAGCTTCAAGGGACGACTGTTAATTGACTGAAGGATGAAAGCTGGCTGTCTTCTGGAAGTTAGAGGTCTGCTACTTGAGTGTCCTAATGGTAAATCAGCAGGGAGCATGACTGGCCAAGGCTGGCACAAATCATAGCAAATTTATCATGAGCGTGAAATTCGCTTGACTTTTTCTTCAGCATCTAATAGTTTTTGAGTCTTTAGATAACTATGGATCATACTGTGCTATTTTGTTTTTGTACAGCATGTCTTTGTGCCTGACAGAAGGTCAATGCCAGCAGGTCTGAGTTTACAGCCTGTTACTCCTCAGAGCCTCCAAGGCAAAACAGTGAGTTGGATTTTTATTTGGTACATGAGTGTTTTTCTTAAGAGTAATTATTTTACGTATGAATTCTATTCAAAGCTTGCATTAAATGTAGCCTGTGTTTTAATTATTAGGGATTTAAAGCAAATAAAGTAGTTCTCTGTGGTTATATTGAATTCTTGAGAGTATTGTGTAGCCTCTGACTCCAGATTTTCTTTGAAAAATGTAGATACTTTTTTTTTAATCATCTTTGATAGATTACAGAAACGTGTGGGAGAGGGTAGAATACATCTCAGAGGACTTTCTCCATTAAGTATTTAGAGAATTCCAGAAAAAACGTTTACCTTTTTGGAAAGCTTCAAAAATACTAAAACTACATTTGTTGAAAATTATGTCCTTTCTGACTTCTCCCATTTTTCTGGGGTAGAGTTAAAGCTCTCACTGAAGGTTTTTCATCAAAATAATATGGGGGAGTACTGTCCACCTTCCTAACTGAAACATGATTTTTAGCCAAAAGCTAAGAAATTCTTCTAAATTTGGTATGTTTATTTGCCATTTTTTGTTTCATTTTTGTAATCTTTCTCTGTCCATCTGAAATTGTTAAGACATTTAGGAGTGGAGAACACAGTTTTCTAATCATACTGTGGACAACAGCTCCCCAGTCAGTCTTTCCACTGCCTTCACCCCTGTTTCTTGCACTTCCCAGCGTGAATCCCTGGCACCTTCAGCAACTTGGTTTGGCTTTTGGCATCTGGCGCCTTGTCTTCTGTAGATGTTTCTTTGGGTTCACAGCCCCACCAGCTCTCCTGGGCTTTGCTGCTGGAGCTGGGCCAAAGATTGGGGTAGGGGGCAAGGAGGTCCAAGCTTCTGCCTGTAGAAACCAGAAGTCCTGTCAACGGCACAGTTGTCGTAAGGGCCAGAGGAGGAAACCTGTAGGTAGCTCTTTAAACAAAATTCTGCATTATGGTTGTTGCAAGAGTCCTGGGAGCTGTATCAAATGCAGCAAAAACATTTGCAACGTTATTTTGAGAGGAGTAGGAATTGCTGTTTGATGGGTTCCTCCATGGACACAAAGTTTGCTTGCAAACTCTGGATTTGAGTGTCATTAAGTAGTATTATACCTGACGCACTAAAATTGGGCTTTTGCAGAACATTTTGAGAAGAGTTTTGATCTTGAAAAAATGATTCACTGTGCCTTTTGTTTGAAGATGCTACTTCCAATTCTCTCATATCTAAATACACACGTTTTCTTGTGCTGTGAAATGATGTTAATTTTCAGACTGGAAGCATTGTTACGGATTTCTGAAGAGAACTTGAAAATGCCTTGTGTAGCAGCCCAGATTCTTAGGCTTACTTTCTGAAATTCAGCATTCTAAGTCCAGGTATTGAAAGAGTACTGTAAGAGGAAGATTGGCCATTAGACAATTTGGCTTTGGTGGTGGTTTTCCCACCGAGAACTGGTTTTGACATCTGAAGCTGTGTGGAAATCCCTTGCTCCCTCTCGTGGGCTACTTGGGTATGAGCTCACAACGGTGCCAGCGCCACACTTAACTCTCAGGGATTTTTCTTCTTTATTCTAAGAAACGGGTATTCGTTTTTCAGTAATTTAATATTTGGTTCTCTGGAGCTTTTTTCTTTACTTCTTTGCTTTGGGGAAATTCTGTGACTACGGGAGAGAGTGAGTGGGGTTTTGGGGTGTTTTGGTTTTTTTTCCTTTGGGTTTGGCTTTTTTTTTTTAAACTCACAGAACTGAGAAAATCGAAATGCTGGGTAAATATTTAACCTCTTAGAAGACTGACTTCTGGAGAAGTGTAAGAAACAGAAGTAAACAGGAACATAACAAAAAGGCATGTGATGCTAAAGCGTTTTGTTTTCTTTGAAGTAGCGCTAATGACAAGTGGTTCCCAGAAATGCTTCGGGTAGAGTTTCCCAAACTGACCCAAACTGGTCTGTGTGGAATTACCTGAAAAATACTCATTTCAGTGTGACTATATGTCCATTATGTATAGTCTTGGGTTTTAAATACTGTTCATCCCCTCCTACAGCTGTATGGTACATCTTAGTCATAAAAGTAAAGTAATAAACTTAACTGGTAGCGTCAGACCTGTAGAAGGTGGGGCAGAGGATTATTTTTGTCATGTCCAGTTGTTTCTGAGGTAGTTATCATGGGTTTTTTTTTACTCTGAGTTTTGATGTCTACGTTTGAGGAATTATTTTCAAAATTAAATTTTTTGCTTCTTTCACCAAGCTCAAATGGCTGTCCATGTGCAGATAACAATATCCTAAGGGCTGGGATTATCTCCCCCTTCACTTAAGTCAATGTCATCAATTTGATAGGCATTTCAGAAAAGGTTTGGGGGCTGTAGATTTCCTCCTACAATATTGTCACTTTTTTTCTCTGCACAGAATGTTACAATATTATATATTCTATATGTTACATATATTATACAATATTGAGTAGTTAAAACTTAATCCTTCATTGCATATTTGAAAGTGGTCAGTTTGGGGACAGATGGTGTATCTTTTGTTGTATCGCTATAGAAAGCTTTTGTAAGAAAGATACTAAGAACCCATCTTTTGATTAAGTATTGTTTAGGATACCAATTAACCTTTTTTCTACTCTTTGGCTTCTTACACTGCACTCCTTCAGCCAGAGGAGCTCACGCTGCTGCTAATAAAGCTGAGACGGCAGCAAGCTGAACTGAGTAGTATCCGGGAACACACACTAGCACAGCTCATGCAACTAAAACTTGAGGCCAACAGCCCAAAGGTCAGCTATAAAGCATTGTGTGTCATGTACCATTCTCACTAACTTATAATCGCTCATTAATCTAAGTTTATATTGTACCATTAGTACAAACTTCTCTGACTACTATAGGAGTAGAATAGAATAACATTGGTTCTTTGTATCTGCAGTGTTGTGCTATTAACCCTTTGAGGCTTTACTCATAGCTTTTTTAAAATAAAAAAAATTACATAGGAATATTTTAAAATATTCTGCAATTTAAAATTAAAGGGTTTCAACCTATTGGTGATATAAACAAAATGAGTGGTGGTGGATCACGAGATTAACTTATTGTTTATACTGCCTCATATCAGATTCAATCTTATTTGTAATCTGTGTGCAAAGTTCAGGACATGCTTAAAGCACAGATTTATCAAAGGGTTTATAGTTGTCTGTGTAGTAGACATTTAGATGATCTTTTGCTGTCTTTTATATGTAAAACCAAAATGTAATGTAGTAGTTGGTAGTCTGATTCGTGGCAAACTTTCAGCGCTTCTGTTTTGGCATCAGAACTTATTAATGGTTTGCCAAAAAAGAAAAACCAAACAACCCTAAATGAAACTGAAAAGCAGCATCATATTTCTACGTAAAACAGAAAGATCACTGTCTAGTATGCATCTTCTAAAGCTCTTTTCATGCATTCTGCACCTTCTGTCCCTTTCCTTTTTCCCCCTGACTGCTGCCTGCTAGAGTGAGATTCTTTCACATCACCTTCAAAGGAATGCCATATATTTGGATCATCAGGTGGGATTTGTAATTTTCTTGTGTGTTTACATTTCTTAATGCTTTTTGCCTGCTCCTTTCAAGCTGGAAATATTTGGGGAGAAGGATTTTCAGGGCTTTTTATGAAGCTAGATATTTAATTTAAGTAGCACAGAATATCTTAATCAATACAAATTTGACATGCAGTGGAAAAAACCCACACAATTTAAAATTTGTCAGGTTACAGTAGCCACTCATTAATTATTTTTGCTGTTCTTCATTTCCTTCCTATAACAACACTAACTGTAGCATTTTATCATCTTTAACCAGATTTGTAATGTATTGTCCAAGTTCATATGACACATGTGCGTTTTATAGAAAATTAGCACTTCTGATAATTTTAGTTTTCTGAATTAAGAAGAGTTAAATGTTTCTACAGGACATCAAATTAAAGGGAGATCAAACATGAAAAAATGTTTTTTAAAAAGTCCTAGCATGGCTCATTCATTTCTTCCTTTTTTACTCAGTTAATTCTTAAACATTTATATAAGAAGATTTTACTACTTTACGATTTCTGATAGCTTGTGGAGTGAAGGTGCAATTCTGTCTTCACTAACATATTTGACTGCCAAGTGAAGAATTGTGGTATCACATCCCCCTGTTTGCGGCTTTGTGGCATGATCAGATAGGACTTCTGTACCAAGCTCTGTGTGAGGAGGTTGTAAATGGGAAATGTTTGCTAGCACCTAAAGGCAGTCATAAGTGCTTAGAAGAAGTATAAGCAACTTAGGTGTTCATTAATAAAAAAACCAGAAAAATCACTACAGCTTTTTTTCTAATATCCTTTCTTCTGATAAGACTTTTCAGCCTTAAACTTAAAACTAACTGTTCTTGGAACTTTGATGTCCTACCTGTTCCTGCGATAGGATTTCAGTGTGTTATTCAAAACCACACAGATGCAGAGAGACTTACACACACACACACACACACACACAGATGTTCTTGGTTCACCCAGTGACTTTATTTTCCTATTACCTCTTGGAAATAAGGTGTAAATTGGAAACAATTCAGTTAGATGGCAGTGCATTTTTAATGTTGTGTCTTAAGGGGTTGCAGGTGGTCCAAAGCAGTAGGGAAAAACTTCTTGCTAAATTAGGTCAAAATATTTCATTCAACTCAAATATTTCCAGTTCATAATGTTGTGGAATGAGGGAATAATTCTGTCTTCAACAATGTTAATTCATTGCCAAGAAAGGACAACTGTCCGTGTGGAGTGTAAAACTGCATACCATGTTGTTGCTTGATTAGCCAAGCTTGTCAGTATAATGGACAGGGTTAAATGGAGAGAATTGCCTGTGTGTAACATGCAAAGTGGCAAAAATGATTTTCACTTCACTTGCATGAGATAAAATTTAGAAATGAGGTGTGATGATCATGTATTAAGGGGAGTGTGTAAATCTTTTCAATGTGCCATAGTTACCCTACCAGAGATGTAAGAAATCACTGCACATCTTACAGTAAGAAACCACTACCAAATCTGAAATATCTTACCTTAACCACAAAATCATGGAAGAGCAGGTTGGAATACTTGTCCTGGTTTCTAATTGTTTTTTCTTTTTTCCTCCCTTGTTTTAATAAAATACTGCCACCTGCCCGTATGAAGTATATCCCCTGAGAGTCTCTGCTTTGAGTACCACTGCTTCTAAGGGTGGTATCTCCTATGTATCTTTGTTACTTTGTCCATTATCAGTTTTCCTTTATGTTGGGAAGAATTTTCAAGCAGACTGAAGTAGGGAGGGTAACTTTTATGCTGTTACCTTAAGTTGTTGTCTCCCGGTTAGGTGGCTTTTCTCATCAAGACTCAAGAATATCCCATAGAATTTTTTAAGTCATGTGCTTTTTTTGTACTGCTGTTTCCTTTTGAGAAATTCTTACAATATGCTTTTTGATGTTTTTGTAGTATGCTTTCAGGATTTTTGTTGTTGTTGTTGGGAGTTCAGAGATTAAAAAAAGATTGAAGAGACTAAGGCACATACATACAGCCATGTGATTTCTTTGAAGTATTATGAGAAAAAGTGATTGTCAGGCATCCTTGTTTTTTTATAAAGTGAGGCTGTGAACCATTCTATGGGCTCAAGGTTCATAGGGAGGCAGGAGAGAGACGCGTTTGCCTTTTAAGTAGTAGTTCTGCAGACACAGTGAGCAACCCTAGCTCTGTTGGGTATCATCACCCAGTGATGATGATTTGCTTCCCAGCGTTGTGAGGGCACACACAGTCTGTCTTCTGCATTACCGGATTTTTAAGGGATCACTTATTATGTATGACTAAATCCAAGCCAGCAATCTTCCTTAATGTTTGTTGGGGGTTTTTTTCCAAATAAAAGCTAGATGTGTTGCTTTTTTCTCCTTTGTAAACGAAGACATGGCAGGAGGTCCTACTCAAATCGTCCTATAACTATGGAGAATTCCAGCAAACCAGGCTTTTAGTACACTTCTTAATTTTATGTTGATATGAAAATTTTTCTTTGGCTGAACGATTCTTTTCTAGTGAGCTCAAGCTATCTATGTAAAACTCTCCATGCGTGTTATCATGCTGGTCTCAGCGTAACCCAGGTTGATTTGTCACAGTGTAGAAGTTCTTCTAGATTTCATTTAGTCTTTTTTTTTTTTTTTTTAATGGCTTTAGTTGTTAAGTTGTTCATATACTTCTGCTGGTATTTTCCTTTTTAGTTTATTTCACTTTTGAAAGGGTGCATAAAAATAAACAGAACTTGAAAAAGAAGTTGTCAGATAAAGGAGTGAAGGTCCCACAGCCAACATCCATACTGTCTTCTGTTCTCTCCTCTTCACTACCCTCTTTCTGAGATGCTGAGGGTGGTTCTAGGCAAGTTAGTAAATTAAAAGAGGCTGGAATAGTATACAAGGGGATTTGGATAGAGCTGGAAGAGATCCTGTATTACACCAGCTATCTTGTGTTTCAGCCTAAAACTCTGTCCTATCTTGGCAACATATAAGATGCTACGCTGACTTGTATTTTTCAAGTTTTCTGGAAAAGGCAGAGTGTTCTCTCTACTACTGCTTTTTTTCCATTCCCCCCACCAAAAGGAAGAAGACAGACTCAAGGACAGGGGCTTTGTAGGGTGAAAAAAGTTTGTGCTGGAGGCAGCATTGCTGTAAAAAGGTGGCAGGAAGGAAAAGTGATTTTTCTTTTTTTTTTTTTTTTTTCAAATTTTGACAGAAGATTGTAAAAAGCACAGGAAAGGTTGGAGAAAAGCTTGGTCAGGTCCTAGTGCCACAGTTTTTTACCTTTGGTGAGCCTGAGAGAAAATGGATAAAACTGCCAATCTGAGCTCAGTCTTTGTCATCCATGACATATGGTCTTATCATTGAGGGCAGCTGTCCTGGTAGGGAGCTGCTACTTCAGCTGATGGCTGCCACCAGAACAGCACATACTGAAATGTCATCTGTGTAGGGTGTTATCAAATAGGGAAGATAATTTAGGAAAAGGAAGGAAGAGGAAAAAAATCTCAATAGCTTGACTTTGCAGTTTAAAACATAAAATACCCGCTCTGATGCTTGCTGGTAAGTAATGTAGCTGTTCATATAGATCTTATGTCAAGGAGGGAATTTTTTTTAATTGTTTCCAACTGGAAAACGCTTTTATGTATTACATCAGTAAAGGTAAGAGCAGAGATTAAATGAAACTTTTTGGGAGAAAAATTTATTTACTAGAAAGTGATAAAGCCAAGACTACTGCCTTTTATTTGGGTTTGCTGCTGAGTTGCCGTGTGGTATCAGGCAGTTCACACTTCAGTTTGCTTATGAAAAGCTTAATTCCAATTTCTAGGGCTTCTTTGATTGGAGAGACTGTAGGTATTAGTATTATGCACAGACTGTGGGAGCTGTCCTTTGCTGCACAATTTTTATTCTTTTTTTTTCTGAAGTGAGAGAAAATCAGAGCTTACTTCTGTTGTGAACAAGCAAATGTTTTTCCTTGAGCTATTTATTAAATGTGAGTAGAGTCCAACTTGGGCTTGTGAGTAGCCTGGTGATAAGAACACAAAGTAGGAATGCTCTTCCACTTAGAGCACGGGTTGCGCCCTTGTGTCCTGCCTGACTCTGGTTTACTTTGCCAGTGCTTCAGCACACAGGGCCGTGTGTGTATGCTACCTTTAGTTAACAGAAGGTTTGTGACACATACCTACTCCCTCAAGAGCTTAACTTCTCAACAGTTAAGCGTCAGTATTTTTTAGAACTTTATTTCCTAAAGGGGGAAAAAAAAGCTTGCTGTATTTGACTGTTACAAAGGCTCTTTGGTTGGCATTACTTCACCAATTATCTGGTTTTTGATCTTTGTTCTGTAAGGGCTTAGGGAACTGGAGCTTTTCTGGAAAAATAACTGGCCTTTGCAAATAGTGTTAGATAAGCATGGTTTAGCACCAGTGGTAGTAAAAATATTGGAAGAAGTCCTGTAGATCGGAGTTGCAGCTGTCTGGAGGACAATACATTACTTCAGAACTTTTTTTAAATAAATCCACTTTGCTGTTTTTCTGATCTAGATGAAAACAATCTTTGTACAGTTCCACAGAAATTAATTCCAGTGTTACTGGTCAGAAAAGTAAAATTTGAAATGTTGTAAAAAAGAATTAGCCAAAGAGCCTGAAGCTTTTGAAATCCTCCTAATTACAATGCATCCAAACCAGTATACTTTTAATAAAATATTTCAGCCTTGGAGAGATTTCTCTTTTACAAATATTTCAGTTGGCTGCGGTTAGATTGCTTGGGTTTGGACCTTCTTATTAATCTATACTTTGGTATCACACAGTGAACCCACTCTTATGATAAAAATTTAGTGTAAAGGGAGAACAGCTTCTTGTGTCAGTTCTAGTTTTCTGTTTATGGATACTGTAGATACTGTAGGTGATGGAGCAAATGGGAGGGGTTGCTTGTTAGGATTTTTTCCTGCTTTCAACAAACAGAGCATCATAAATTTGCTGTCATAAGATAAGCTGATCAGACTTTACTAGGTATAAAACAACAACAACAACAACAACAAAAAGGTCCTCTATATATAACAAGAAAAATGTTTTTCCCTTAAGGAGGGGAAAAAAAAAACCCAACCCAAAACTTCTCAAAATTTACAAATTCGTTTTTTTCCTAAATTATTAGGAAAAGACATCCAAAACTCAGGCATTTCAGTCTGTGAAACAAAACCTTGCCATGCAAATTCATGGTTACTGCATATTTATACATAGAGGGAAAGAACATAAATATTGATACACATGCTTCCATGCTTGAAATGGGTATTGCTGAAGAGGTCCTGAAGTTTCCAACAAAAATAGGAGGGAGATTGTGTATTAAGTGACTTTTAGTTTCATTTTGAGAGGAAAGCTATCTGTTGTCATAATTTTTCCCCTCCTGTTAGGAAAGTCTCCTTTTTAAAACGAAAAATCCTATACAGTTGTCTGTGTTGTGTACTTTTCTGAAAACCTAAAGGTATGCAGTTTTTACTGTAATTAAGTATCTGGTTTTGACATCTGCACACATATCAATATATAGTTATTGAAAATATCTGGCTGGTTCCAAAATAGTCAAAGTTTCTAGTTACATAAACCAGTGTAGTCTGCAAAGGCATTTTGAGATACATGAATGTAAGTCTGAACATCAGTATTCAGACTCTGGGAATGCTTATATCTTTTTAATGTACGTTGGGTTATTAAATCTATAATTTAAAGGTTTTTCTGATAAAGGTTTGAGTGTTCCTATTGTATAATCCAGTAATACTTTTCATTTCAACATTGTGCAAAGCCGGGCTTATTTTAAGCATTTTTATTTTTAAAAAGGGAGAGTGTTGGTGTATAAATATTACATTGGCTTTGAGCACTTATGTGGTTTTTGCTACATTTGTTTGCTGTTATTAAACTTTTCAGATGTTGATATTACTGAATGATGGAATATATAAAAAGCATGGGATAAAATGTAATCTACTGCATTATTAGAAAAATTAAAGTAGAGGCTATATTTTACAGTGTCGTCTTTCAAATCTAGCCATGCTGTAAACTGATGTTTGCTGTATGCTCCTCCTGATTTGAAATAGATGAAAGAGAATGAACCTTTAATCACCATGGTTCACACTATGATTGAGAACTCGGCGCTAAGACCGCAACTGTACCACCAAGTAAGGTCTTGGATAGTGAATGAAATTGCTTTATCATCTGCGAAAATTTTCCTTAGTGACAGTTTTGGTTGTTCCTCAGATTTATTCATGACATTGGTGTTTTTCTTATTTGCTTTGGAAAACCACGAGTCATCCATGCTTTATAAAATGCTGCAATATCGTTAGCATGGCTTTTGCTGCGTTTCTGTTGTTAAGTATTAAATGTACCCTTCTAAATAACTTTTTCTGTCTAGATGATTTAATTAGTTGATGTTTTATGCAGGTGCCCAGTAAATTCATGAAACTTCCAATAAGCTTCCAACATTTGTCTTAGCATGATCCTCTGCAATTAGTGTTCAAAGGTGCTTCTTTCGTTTGACCACTACAAAAGCATGTGAGCGGTGTTTACCTGGTCATTTCTGGCAATTTTGTTTTGTTCTAGGAAGTGGATTTACAAGTTTTTGTTTGCACCTACCAAGCCTTTAGCCACCGAAGAAAGGAAGGATCAAAATTACTTTGATCTGGGGACTGTAAATCCAAAAGGCAGTGTCTGTTCATAAAGTC
Organism: Zapornia atra; assembly: GCA_013400835.1. Taxonomy (NCBI): domain Eukaryota; kingdom Metazoa; phylum Chordata; class Aves; order Gruiformes; family Rallidae; genus Zapornia; species Zapornia atra. The sequence goes on along the minus strand of VZTU01014828.1, from coordinate 45,796 downwards.
ACAGCAGACTTAACCGTGCACACTTACTGAGTATCTAGTGATGGTTGTAAATGATAAGATGGAAGAAGAACCAGAAATGTGAATGGAAATATTGTCTGTGAGTTGAGACCTGCATTAACTTATGAGCATGGCCAATACGTATCTGTTGGCACTGCAGTGTCTTAGGAGTGCTGGGGCTGAACAGAAAAGCTCCCATCACCTCAGGGACCATTTTAAGTGGTTTCTAGCCTCAATTGCAAAAAAGATGTTCTGGCTTAAATGACTGTGATATTTTGCAGCAAGTGAGGTGTGCAATTCTGGCTACCAGTCGGAAGGGAATATCTGACCAGTTGTCTTACACTTGCATTTATGCCCTTGTGAGCCAAAATGGCATATCATGGTTGCATAGTTAGATGAAAAGGAGACATTCTGCCATGCAAAATAGTAATTTATTAGTGATTAATGTTTTCCCAGGTTTCTAAATAATGCTGCACCTTAATATGTCATTTTTTTTGAAAGTCATCTCCATGTTGCAAATTTGCTTGCTATCCAGAAAAGTTGCAAGAAAAAATATCTCAGCTTGCTGAAGGAAATCGGGTTGCAAGTGGCTTTGATTTCAGTAATACCCGATTTGTGCTCCTGTGTGAAAAATAGGAGCTTTAACATGGAACGTGAAGGAACTATTGTGGAGAGGAATAGGAGAAGTGAGGTGCCCTCAAGCCCTAAATGAACTTAGTTTTCATTGTCTTTTTTTTAAATAGGTCTAGCTGTTAACCTTTTTTTTTAAAAAATCAGCTTTCCAGAACAGAGTACATAAGACGAGTAAGTCAACATACATATAATGAGCAGAGGTCCTTCAGATGTGTCAAAGAAAACTGGCTCGGCTGGCAGTATTAGTATGGACACATGTGAGGTACAGCTGTGCCTGGACTAGCTATCCGGCTTGTTTAGGGGTACTACCAGTACAGTGCAGCGCGCTGCCCTGCTGAAGCTGTGCTGTCAGCTCAGGTGTCGCTACACGGCTGCACAGCGCTGCCTTCACCTCACAGGCGCACCTGGTGCTGCGCATCTGACACCGAATGAGCACCTTTTGTGACATGCCTGTCAAAGAAGCGGGGAATGGAACAGGTCCTGAGGACTGAGTAACCTTTTGTCACTAGAGATGTGGTCTCCTCAGGTCAGAGTGCTGGGGAGGTGCTGCCAGGCTTGTGCGGGAGAACCCCCGCGTTGCATGAGACCGCCCGCTCTCTCAGATCACGTTTCCTATAGGGAATACAGCATTAACTGGCTTGTCAGGGAAGGGTGAAAATGCACGCAAAATTTCGCTGCCTAAATAGTCTTCTGAACTCTTCTGTAATGCAAAACTGACCTGTTTGTGATTCTGGCAACTTCCTTAAAAGTTTAAACAACACAGAAATTTTATGCAAATAAATTAAATTGGTCTTACCAGTCACCTTTCCCAGCGCTGCTCTAAAGAAATGTAAACCATTGGCAGAAGCCTCTGTGTAAGCGACTGCAACCTGTTTTGTTGTCAAGATGATTAACTACTTTCTGATGGCCGTAACCGTTCCTGTGGGTAGAGGAAAGGAGTTTTCTTTGCTTCAGTTGATTCAGTTCAGTTTTCTGACTGAGCTCATTTAGAGTTAAGCAAAGGACAGCAAGAAAAGCTTGTATTTAATTAAAAATTAAAGCCTTGCTTCCTGTTTGTTTGTAATGATTAACGGTTCCTTAGTAAAATAGATAAAATATTTACTATTTCAAATGTGTTATTTATAAGACAGTTTTGTTTGTGGTATGTTACATCTTCACAGTTCCTTAAGTCACTTTAACTTCCATCAGCTGGCTCTACAGACTCTGAATTTACAAATACAAGCCAGGGCAATGTTTGCATATCTACAGGCAAGAAAAACAGAAACTTTACATCCTGGCCCCATTTCCACCTTGGGGTGTTTTTTGTTTCTGTCTAATCCTGGGTGAAGAGTGTTAATCTTGTTTTCTTAAGCAGTATCTATGCTGATTTTAAAGAATAAAATTATCCTCAGTTCCTCTAGTGTGCAAGTTCCATAAAGGGGAAAATTGAAAGCCTAAGTGCAGCAAGCTAATAGCCAGATGTTTGCTTGGATAATTTTTCTAAAACCATTAAAAATGTATTAAAATAGGCCTTTATTTTTTGTTCCTCTACAAATAGGGAGATTGTACTTATGGCAGCATTAGTAGTAGTAGTAGTAGTAGTAGTATTACTACTGCAGCTGCGTACATTTAAACTGTTATGCGTGTTAGATTTTGAGATTTGTAGGTAGAAATTTTTGGGGGGTTTTGTTGTATTTGAGCTAAAAATCTTGTATTTCCAATTTGTATTTGAAGTGTTACCTGTTGCATTACATAAAATTAGAGGAGAATCTTCCTTACTGTGGGATAAATGCCCATTTGCCCTGCTTCCTGAGAGTAGGTAGCACATCAGAAAAAGGGGGAAGGGAAAAAAAAAAGCCTGATTTTAACCTGGTGCTCCCCACAAAATGTCCTAGGTTGTCCTGTTAGGATTTCCTGAGCGGAGTATCTTGCAGAGATGCTTAGTGTGCTCTCAGGGTGTTAAATTTCCTGCCATATATTTATTGAATCAAAACAGCTAGTGAAGTCTGGAAACAGCTTGTAAGGTGATGAAACAATACTGTCACTTAAATGTTGCTAATATCGCCTGCTTAAATAGATTTAACCCCTCATCGTGTCTTGAGAGATACGTGCCATTTGGGAAGAAATTCCCCTCTGAGGACATCTTATCCCGTGGCTATTGCGGTGGATTTATCCACTCCTGTGATTCATCTGGTGACTGTTGTTTGATGGGGACGGGGACTGTGAAGCAGATTTCTCACAGCAGAAGGAGGTTCAGTTCAGGGCACAGTCACCTTGTCACCTGTAAGACACACGTTGGCCAAAGCGCGTGTGCAGTTTGCCTTCCGGAAAGGGCGAGTTGTGCCCGTAGGTATCGGGGTGCTGCTGCTCCGTCGTGTTTGGGAGCTGTGCTGTGCATGTCACCGTGTCAAGAGGGAGTGGGTATTTTTGTATTCGAGTAGGCAGACGCCGAGGGTAAGCGTTCACGTCAGCAGTTCAGTAGGTGGCACTCTTTCCCTGGAATTACTGTCCCGGTAAATTGTTTGTAGGAACGCTTTGGCGAGAGGCGCGTTTGTCCAACGTGACATAAAATACCTTTCGATAACTTGATCGTTGGAGCCCTTACGATGCGTTTTCCGGGGCTCTGAGGCTGTTAACCTCGCCTGTGATGCGTAATTGCATCTTGTCTGCTGCGGTTCCTCTCCTAATTCCGGTAGGATGCAATAGCGTTCCGCACGCTTTGCCTTAAGCTGATTTATGGATGTGCTGTGGAAGGAGGAGGTGCTGTGTTGTCAGAGACGGATGAAGTGTTTCGTACCATTATTAGAGGGGTTGCGTTAAGGCTACGTAAAATGTTGCAGTAGAAATGTGGAAATGAAGTGGCTCTCCAGCAGTGCCTCCTCTGGGAAACTGGGACAAAAGCAGCAATTTTAAAAGCAGGATAGGGTTTTAATAAGAAGAATTAGCACATGTGTAGTCTTCTTTGAAAGTGTGTTTTGTTTTTCTGACAAATGAAAATTTCTTTTCAGAGGTAGACAGGGATATAAGGATGCTGAATTGGCAAGGTGTTTTAGGCTTGGCTATAATTAAGGTTGGAATGCAAAAAAAAAAAGTCTTTATTAAAAACCAAAAAAGTGTAACAAATACTGGCTTGAAAAAATAACAATGTGTTTTTCTAGGCAACCAATATAAAAGAATGAGCAGTTTCTTGAGAGATGTTTTCATCTGACAGGAGATAATCTTTCTTTTGTAAAATCTTTCTGTTGTGAAACATAACTAGGTTTTCTCTGTAAGTAAGACATTTGGCCATGTTTATGAGTTTTTTTCAAAATATTTCCATTCCTCATTTTTCTCTCATTGTAATAAAATCAACAGTCAAAAAACATGACTCTACAATAATAGGAATTTAAACAGTTATGTTAATTTTTGTGACATTCATGAGGTGCAAAAGTGCTGTGGCTTTTTTCATATTCCAACGCTCATTTTCATAAAACATCCATTTCAAAGAAAGTTACTGTGTGGTTTTAATACACTATACATACTTTTAAATTGTCACCAGGTGCATTTGCATGAGGTATGTGGACATAATGTCTTGAAATGAAACACTTAGTGCGTTAAAGGTATATTGTATGTTTGGAATGCTTGTCTGATTAACCCTTCCCTCGTCCTTTTATTTCTAAGTGTCCTTTAACATGGACTTGTGTTTCTATAGTCTTTCTTGTACTGTTAAGTCACGATGACCTGATTATGACAGATACATGAAAGGAAAGCATCCGTGTTGGGACTCGATGCACACGTTTTTAATTAAATAGAATAACAAAGGTTGATAGTGTTATGCCAGTGCTTGTTGCATAGGGCAGTAAGTAGTTACTGTATGTGACAGTCCTCTCTAAAATGGGGGAGCTACTTTTTTCATTTAAAATATTTTTAAATCCTCTTAGTGGAGGGAGTTCAGGGACTGAAGGAACTCAAGAAATTAGTGAGAGGAGCTTTATGAAAGTAGTTTCAGGATACCTTACACGCTGACTGGCACGAAGAGACAAGTTTGCTTAGGTGCAAAGATAAAATGGGATTTACAGCATTTCTGGTGATGCTCGGTATGAAGAGTAGGCAGAAAGGTGTATGGCAGCACTCGCTCGGCATAGGTCTGTAGGGAGATACTTTACATGTTTTGTGTACTTGGGTCATTCTGTTCTGATGTTAGACTGACATCAGAATATCCTCCTTGCGAATTAGCAGGCCTGGAATGGTTGATTCCAAGTGGATTGAGACCCCCTATTTAGAACGCACATAGGAAAGCATACATCGTGATGCATCACTGCCTAGGTGTGCTCCGGCAGGTTCACCTTCCTATGTAATCCGTGTCTGAGTTAGCTGTGCATCTTTTAAACCCAGCTTGCATTAGAAGCATAGCCTGTTCAGTTAATGCAACTTTCTACTGGCAGTCTGATATTCCATTTACTTACCTTCATCAATATATATTGGCTAAAAATACATGGTTCCATGGGGTATGTTTGACTTTGAAGCAAAAGCTGATTTCTGTATTAAAACTCTTAAGCTAAACAGTAGATTCATTTTCATAGTCCAATGAAGTTGTTTTATGGCGATATTATTCTTCCTTATAGTTAACACAAGAAGAATGTAGGGGTACACTATACAAATATAGAACTGAAGAGCTGGATATTGATGTAAGTCATTTGTATTTCTTCTTCCTTGGAAATGTTGGCATTTGTCTCTATTTTGATAATAATCACTCCCTTGACTTTTGGGTGTGAAATGCACTTCTTACAGGTGCTTACCAACAGAAGCTACTTTGTGAAATTGAGGGGCACAAAACTCTTTGTAGTAAGCGCCTAGCTTGTGGGATTACTACATTTTAGGCTTAAATTTCTGTTACATCTGTTCAAAGTCAAATTGCTTCTAGAAAGGAATTAATTATTTTAGAAGGGAAAAAGCTCTGTAGTTGCAGTTCAGTTACAACCATGAGAGATGTGATTTCTCAGGAAATGGGATTGATACTCCAAAACTGAAATTTGGCGCAGGTAGTTACTGTGCAGAGTATTGGGTTGCTAGTTACTAAAGAAAAGGGGCTTGGGGTTTAAAGTCAGTTTTAAAACTGGTGATGAAAAGCACGCACCTGTAGTCATAGTGTGTATGCATACATGCACGTCTAGTCATTCTTGCACAGCACAGCTAAGAGCAGAGCTACAGGTTTAAGGGATGTTATTAAAAGTAAAAGAAGAAAGCAGGTTTCCGGTGTTAACTGAGAGTTAGAAAGTCAAAGCAGCACAGAACGAGCCAAAAGAGTTGCTCATATAGAAAAGTAAACTGGTTCACATTGGTTAGAGCGCTCTGAACAGTCATTTGCACAAACAGGAGCTGGAGTGGAGCAGTTTTAGTCATAGCCAAGCCTGGATCGGAGATGAGACACAGAGCAGAACATGGGTAGCATCAGTGACTTAAAAACACTGAGATAAACAGTGGGGAAGACTGTGAATGTCTCATAACACTGAGGAACGTTTAAATCAAAATGGTATTTAATAGCTCTTATTAAGTTGTGAGGAATTAGTTGTATAATCATAAATTGCATGTTTTGAGCCACGCTGTTTCAAGGTATAACAACACTTGCTTCCTAGTACCTTAAGAGGGTTTTTTAGGGTTCATTTGAAAATAAAGCACTTCAGAGTTTTGGAATTCAAGTTTTTTGGTAGTAAATTTTTACATAGATTCTTGTTATGATTTAATTGTTGTATTTTGATTGCTTAAGAGGTTAACAATGAAATCCTAATTGTGATCCTTTTCTGTTACACACTAGGCTAAGCTTAGCCGTTTATGTGAACAAGATAAAGTTGTTCAAGCACTGGAAGAGAAGCTTCAACAGCTACACAAGGAGAAAGTAGGACAATTGTATTTATTACCTAAAGTGGATGTTATTTTACATGCTTATTATCAGAACATTGGTAACTGAAATAAAATTAAAATCGGCCCAATGATGCAGAACATTAAAAATAATTCTTTTTATTATAATAGTACACGCTTGAGCAAGCTTTGCTATCAGCAAGTCAGGAGATAGAAATGAATGCAGATAATCCCGCAGCCATACAAAATGTAGTCTTACAGAGAGACGACTTGCAGAACGGACTGCTGAGCACTTGTCGGGAAGTATCGCGAGCCACTGCAGTGAGTAATACGTTCTTGCCTCAATGAAGTGTTAAACAATTATCTTCATGTTCGTGTTCTTAATTGGGTTGTCTTTCATTATTTTTCATTATGTTCCAACAAAGCTCAGTTGTCTTTTACATGCTCACAGTTTTGTCAAAGGCAGCTAGAAAGTGATTTTTAATTAATTTTTTTCCCCACTATATTAATCTAGTAGTCTGCCCTTTTGGGGGGGGGAGGGGGTAGGAATGAGTGCATACTGACCATTGGTGTGGTAATTTCCATCTTTATAATATGAAAAATTGATTACAGAAGAAGTAAATAATGCAAATAAGCTATTTTACATGATGGTAGTAAGCACAAATTTTATCGGATAGGTGACTTATTTTAAGCAAAAGCAGCCACAGCTGATTATACTTTCATGGTCTCTCTTAATAATGAGACATTATATTTAAAAGATCTTACAAAAGCATTAAAAAGAACCCCAAACAAACACATACCCCCGAAAAAAACCCAAACCCTAAGAACAAGGAAAGGAATTGTTATTTACAGTCCTTTTCCACTTCATAATGGTTTCTACACTGAAGTGACAAGGTGAAGAATCATTTTTGCCTCCTTACCTCTGTATCCCAAAACGTTTTTCAGTGACAAATTCCAGTGGCTTGCTGTGGTGAAACTGATACAAAGTAGACCCTGAAACACTGGTTTTAGTCTGAATATTTGGCTGTGTTGTAGAAGGAATGAATCGGACACTGGAAAGGGAATCAGGGGAAAAGAAATCCTCAAGATACACTTTCCTTCATTAAGGTTTTAATTGATGCTAAATTGAGTAAATTGTTTGAAGTAGGCTTAAAAATTGAGATGGTTGAGCTGACCTCAAAGATTTTCTTTTTGCACCTTTTCCTTTCTGGTGTTTGTAGTTCCACATGTGTAAAATACTGGTGTATGAGCTGGCCTGGGGCAATCACCGGTAACTTTACACACAGGGGTGGGCGGCTACATTCGTCTTGCATGATCCATTGCGTATACACAGACATGCTGTGCACTCGCACCTATGTATTCTGGGTGATAAAAGAAACCAGTTTGTGTGGGTTTTCTGCCTCAGTGGAAGGACAGATGAAGACCCGCATGCCTGCTGACTGTAAAGACATATTCTGAAGATTTTGGCTTTGCCTATCCGTTTTATTTGTGAAAAGGCAAAACGCTGCTTGTTCAAATTCCATTCACTGTCATCAGAAAATCAAAAAGCTGTTTAAACACTTTATCGCTGGCATCTATTTATGCATTACTTCCTGAAGTTCCATGCCACTGAATAAAGAAAAATAAAGGTACTCTTTTTTTTTTTTTCCCTGAATGTGCATCTGTCATTCCTCACTTTTGTTCTGTGCTTAGGAACTAGAAAGAGCTTGGAGAGAATATGATAAATTGGAATATGACGTAACCGTAACAAGGAACCATATGCAGGAACAACTCGATCGGCTTGGAGAAATTCAGGTGAGGCATAGGTGTTAAAGTGCATTGATGTCATTTTCGTTTTCCGTGATTTTGTTTAAAAGCTACACAAATGAAAGAAGGGGGATGTGTGGTGTGTTAACTTACAAGATATAAAAAGAAATTAAAGAGTTTGTAAGTTCTGAGGAGGTTTTCAGCTTTTCCTGTTGCTTTCTTTTTTGAAGCTGCAGTACTGGTTTTCCTGTGTCTGGAAGCTTTCTGTTTCGGTGATGGTGTCCAAACGGGGTAGCTTTCTCAGACCTTAATTGCTCTGGCAGTCATAGTAAATCTTCACACCAATCCTTCCATTGAACTGAATAATATGTAATTAAATCATTCTACAGAACTAAATTATACTAAAAGATATTCTAAGCGTTGCTTCACATCTTACCTGTGCAGATTTCCGACGTGTATCTTATATGAGCTCACTGTGCTGTAGAGGATTGGACAGCTAGTGGAAGTTCTGAATTTCGGAGGGGATCTTTGGGAGATGTGCCCACCCGCCTATGTTATTGGGAATAGGCAGATTGGTGTGGCCCGTGCTGGGAGGCAGCGAAGGCTCTTTGCTTTGGGAATTGAATGCAGCTATGAAAAGGAGATTACAAGGAAGTGCTGAGAAACTCATGTTACACGGCTCGAAGCATGCCTGGGCTCTGAATGCAAATGGGCCCAGAGTTGACATGGTATTATGCCAACACCGTGTTCATCTCCAGTTATTTTGGGGTTGGAACCGATGATTCCTTTTCTTCCCTTCTTTCTGTGTAGGTCTCCTGTGCAAAGCTAGCTTGGATTTTCTGTGGAGACAGTAAAAACAATTCTGTTCTTCAGTGGAGTCTGGACTAGCAAATTGCTGTCAAATTAACCAACACGTTATAAAATACTTAATGTTATACTTTCTGTTTCTGAAAACATTTGAATGCTGCATTTTTATGGGAAAGGAGAGTTTCATTACTGCATTTCAGTTTCCTTCTTTGGGAAAGGTTATGAGGTGTAGTCTAAAGAAAGAAAAAGTTTTTCTGGTTTTTCTTCTGCTTCCAGTGTATTCAAATTTATCACTGTTTTATGCTGTTTATTTACTGGCAGACTGAGTCAGCAGGGATACAGCGTGCTCAGATTCAGAAGGAACTGTGGAGAATTCAAGATGTCATGGAGGGTTTAAGTAAACATAAACAGCAAAGAAGCTCTTCAGAGGCAGGTAAACTGATTGTTTTTATCTTGCGGGAAGAGATTGGATCGCACACAGTTTTAAAGGATAAGCTTCATAGTTGCTTTTGTATGTTTGAAAACAAATCGTACAATTGCTGGGAAAGGAAGAAAGCAATCATTAAGTTGGTGCATTGTGTATTTGTTTGATAGCAACAGGTCATATTTTGTATTTTAAAATCTACTTATTGAAAACAGTTTTTCTCTTTCTGTGCCCTTCTCCCTGCCCCCAAACAGGTATCATGGGATCAAGGACATTTTCAGCTATTAAATATAAAAATGAGGTATGGTTTTAGCATGCTTACCATTTTAGCATCACTGAATTTCTAATACATATATGATAAAAATGAGCATTGCTATACTTGTTTTAACAATGTCTGCAGTATGTATTCCGTATGTTTCTGTGAAAATATTGCAGTATGGATTAGTTTTAAAGGTTGATATCTCTGCTAGTAATTCTAACACTTTCATTTGTTCTGTGTCTTTATATTCTTACCAGTATATTTCTCTTCTATTTCTCATCTTTTCCTCTCCCTAGGCTCTTACCCTAGAAATATAAACCCCAATTCATTAATTTTTTTTCTACCCACCACACATTTCATGGGAAGAAATCCATCACTTTGTATGTTTGTTCACATATTGAGCCCGGTTCTCAGATGGCCAGAGCACCCACAAGAACAGTTGAAAACCGTGGGAGCTCCCAAATGTTCAATTCCTCTGAAAATCTGGCTAGAAGTTACAGTTTTAAAGGGACATTGTCATGGTTGTCTAAAGTTGATGCAATATACATCGGGCTTATAGAACTTTCTAACAGTCTAATTTACATAGAAAGCTTTAAAATTATAAGCAATTTAATTTTTTAAAAGGATGATTCAGAGAGTTCATACATGTTCAACAGAATGTCCAAGTGTTAGAATTGAAAATCTTGATAAGCTGAGTACCAAAACTATTGAAGTATCTCCAGCTAGGTGGTAGTAATAAAATAGAAAACAATCAAAAGAACAACAAACAACAAAAATCAACAAAGAAGCCCAAAGAAAACATAGCTGTCTTGGCCTTTTTTCTTTTTTCTTTTTTCTTTTTTTTTTTTCCTTTTAGTGTGACATTGTCCCTTTAATTCCAAAATCTATAGCTGGTGTAGCTATGGTAATATCTTTTTCTTTTTAAGTTATAAATAATTGTAACAGGTGCGCACATCTAAATAAGGTGACTATTCTACAATCTTTAGGAAGAGGAAGTAGTCCCACCTCGTCCTCCACTCCCTCGGTCCTATGACTTTACAGAGCATCCTCCCATAATCCCCCCTCTGCCCAGTGATAGCAGCTCCTTGCTCTGTTATAGCAGGGGCCCAGTACATCTGCCAGAAGAAAAGAAGATTCACCAAGTTCAAGGATATCAGAGAAATGGATCTTACTGTGTAAGTGGCTTAAATTGCCACATTGTTCTTGAAGCATCCCCCCCTCCTCTGCACAGTCGCAATTTTTATTTTGTCATCTGGCTATTTTTCTCTTTTGTTTTTACTTTTGGCTACTTACTTTTCTTTATAGCTCCATCATTTGCTCTTCACATTTTCCTGTCATGTGTTCTGTGCATATATAAAAATGTCTTAAGACTTACATGCCGGTATCTGAGTAAATTTCAGAAAATTAAATAATTCTGCTTGCAAGCTCTTAAAAAATGAGGCTCACAGTCAGTTTTTCCTGAAGACTTATACAATTTTTTCGTTTTTCCTGAAGATAATTTAAAAGATTAAAAAAAAACAAAACCTCTGCACATTTATGGTATTTTATTTTTAATTTCTGAAAGTCTGCAAATGTTGTTACTCAAACTAACTACAAAGAATTACCCCTGCAATAACACTTGAATGATAAAACATTGACTTAAAGTGAGAACAGAGTCATCACAAAACAACTGGTTTGAGTCTTAAGGCATAAATGCATGTAGAAAAATGCCTGTTTGTTTACCTCATAACTTCTCATTCCTCAGGGTCCTGATTATAGGCTTTATAAGAGTGAACCTGAGTTAACTACAGTAGCAGAAGTGGATGAGTCTAATGGCGAAGAAAAAACGGAACAGATTTCAGAATCAGAATCGACAACTAAAGGTTCGTCCCCCGATGTTGTTTGCAGCCTTTCAGCCATGAACACCTTCTATGCAAAGCTTTAACTCTGTTCTAGAAGCTATATCACCCTTTGTATTTTTGTAACCTGCCCATTTCTTGAAACGATGAAACAGCTTCCCCGATAAAATAATGATTTAATTATGTGACGAGAAAGATTTCAGTCAATTACACTGCAGAAAAATCAAACATTACACTCACCAACAACCCTGAAATCCTTATTGACACCATGTCTAATCACATCACTCACATTCCCCACACACCATACCCTTGAACAATTGCCCATTTTATGTTCTTGCCCTTGAACAATTATTCAGGTTTTGAATCAAGCTCCCAATGTTATGTCACTGGAACGTCCAAAAAGGCAGCACCACAGAATTTTCAGGCTCTCATAAGGCAGGGAAACAATATCTTTCTCTTTTTTTTAATCTTGTAATTGTTGAATTGCCTTCTGTCCTCTGATATAATAGGAATAATGATCGTGACCTTGGAGTGTACAGACAATACAGGTCTTTGCAGTTGCTAAATGCTTTAGATTCTTCTCTTCATCTAGCTTCCATAAAAGCTACTAATTGCTTGGTAGAGTCTTTTACCAGGAAGTGCTTCTCAATTCTGTTTGTTAAAACACACAGGATAGTTTGTTAAAGGTGACTTCAGGAAAAGCAGCTTGAGTGGCTCCCCAAAATTATAATAAGGGTTTTTTGAAAAACAGCTAAAGGTAGGCGTGCTTTTACCGTGACGGTTGGTGTTCCCAGTGCCAGCAAGACCACTGCCTTCCGTTACGGGAGTTTGACTAGGCGTATACTAGTAGGCTGGTGCAGCAGTACCAGAATTTGACCAGGGACGATGATGATACAAGGACATTATTTTCATCAGAATGGTAATGGAGTTTTTTAGAACTAAGGTGAGCGTTTGGTTTAGGTGTAAACAATGATAAATGATGTAATTAAACTTTGCGCTTAACAATTAGTCAATTCTGAGTCACTGTGGTATCTGCTGAGGCACGATGGTCGCTTAAGGCAGATACTAAATGTCTTTTGACTTTGTGGTGAAGAGTGCAACATGTAGCCTGAGATTTGCTAATCTTCAGCTGCTTAAATTTGGGGAACTTGCCGTTCTTGACAAAATACCTTGGTTTTATTGACCTGTGGTGTTCTGGATTTTTTGATAGTAATTTATGACAAGAGGGACAGTAATTGTCAAGATGATAGAAGAAAGCTTGCGCTGGTTACAGAAAGCAAGCCGATACTTCTTGTGCGCCCCAGTCTGCTTTCTATCTCCTTCTGTAGAGAGAGAAGTAATTTTATTACATCTGTTCTGTAGAAAACCAGCCCTCAATAAGGGAAAGCAGTAATAGAAATTCTTCTAATATAAATAATATTTGGGGTTTGGGAGAGAAAATAGCTGCAGTGTGTAGCAAGCGGCAGGAGGCATTTTATCTTCTTAAACAACAGCATGAAGTGGCTTTATCACAGCTGTGTTCTGTCATCTGGTCCAGGCTTTCAGCATGTGAATTTTCTAACGGATATTTCTTGTTCTACATATTCACTTAATAATAACAATCCCCATGCAGTAGGGAAAATGTAACCATTCCTGGGGTTTTTTTATAGTATGTACGCCATTACAATTACAAGTTGCTTCCACAAACATTTTTATACTGTTCTATCTTAACAGTTAATAAGCTGAAAAGGAAACAAGCTCAAAGGCTGCTCATCTCTGCACTTTTTCTTACCTGCTGTTTTAAGAAGTCATACTTCGATAATGCAATTTCCCATCTAGGGTGGTTCTAAAAATAGTATCTTTCAGAGGAAATGTAAAAAAAGAAGGTTGTTCTTAGTTCATTGTGCAGGTTACTGTACTGGACACTTCTCATGCTTCTTCTGTAGGCCATTTCCCTCTCTTCTCAAATGTCAGCAATCAAAGAGAAACATCTTAATTGGACTATGTAAAGTAACCCTTACAGCTGTCTGTAAGCAGAGGAGTATTTATGACCTCCATGGTATGTAAAGGTGACACAAAAGGAAAATGCACTTTGTAGTGTTTTATCCTTTTTACATCTGAAGGAGACCCAAACTGTCACTTTATAGATTTTGTTTTGAATTACGGACTCAGCATTCGGATGCCTCTCTACTGTTTTGTCACCCTATCAAATAAGTGAGGGACTCAAGCCTTCACCGAGTCAGTATATCCTCTGAAATCTGTGCAACTTCAAGGGAATCAAGGGAAAATAATTGGCCAATCAAAGGCAACATAGAGTCTATTTTTAGGCAAAATTGGTGAGGAAACAATATTTTTAATAGTTGTATTTCCCGCATGTATTATTTAATTATATCACAGGATCACAGAGTCGTAGGGGTTGGAAGGGACCTCGAGAGATCATCGGGTCCAACCCCCCTGCCAAAGCAGGCTCCCTAGCTCATATTGCACAGATAGGCGTCCAGACAAGTCTTGAATATCTCCAGAGAAGGAGACTCCACCACCTCCCTGGGCAGCCTGTCCCAGGGCTCTGTCACCCTCACTGTGTAAAAGTTCTTCCACATGTTGGTGCGGAACTTCCTGTGCTCCAATTTGCAGCCATTGCCCCTGGTCCTGTCCCCACAGACCACTGAAAAGGGGCTGGCCAATTCCCCCTGCATCCCCTGCCTAAGATACTTATAAACATTAATTAAGTCCCCCCTAAGTCTTCTTTTATCTAGACTGAACAGTCCCAGCTCTCTCAGCCTGTCCTGTATATTTTGTTAAGTTTTAACTCACTCCAGTTTTCTACCAGTGTAATTACATTTTGGCAGGGCTTCTCTAAGTAGAGCAACTAGTGGTAGATATTATCACGAGAGGCTGAATGTGGTGGACATCAGGACACAGAATACCCTCAGCTCCCAGCCGGAGCCTGACTGCTGTGGTTCCTGTCCTTAAGTACGGTGAGCTGCAAGGCTGAGGACGCAGTCCCACCGTGGATGGGCACAGCCAAAGCTACCCACAACAGATCACAGCACCGCATCTCCAACCTGTTCATGTTACAGGCACTGCGTTAATAAGACCAGTGCTCGCATGAAGGTGAAACAAGACCAACGACATGATCCTGCTCTCCCTTGCCAGCTGACCAGGTTCAAAGCTTGCTAGCTGACCTCATTAACATCTAGACACGACCACACAACGAGCACACACACAAATGAATCCCCTCAAGAGCTGCCCAGACCAGTAGCATCTCTAGGGAAAAGGGACCTGGGGGTCCTGGTGTATGGTGGGATGACCATGAGCCAGCAATGTGCCATCGTGGCCAAGAACGCCAGTGGCATCCTGGGGTGTATTAGAATGGGTGTAGTTAGCAGGGCAAGAGAAGTTCTCCACCCCCTCTGCTCTACCCTGGTGAGACTGCACCTGGAATATTGTGTCCAGTTCAAATGGCCCCTCAGTTCCAGAAGGACAGGGAACGACTTAAGAGTCCAGCTCAGGGCCACAAAAATGATTAAGAGAGTGGAACATCTTCCTTATGAAGAAAGGCTAAGGGAGCTGGGTCTCTGGGGACAGAGCCAGGCTCTTCTCAGTGATGTCCAATGATAGGACAAGGGGCAGTGGGTGCAAGCTGGAGCATAGGAGGTTCCATGTGAACATAAGGAAAAACTTTTTCACTGTGAAGGTGGCGGAGCACTGGGACAGGCTGCCCAGAGAGGTTGTGGAGTCTCCTTCTCTGGAGACATTCAAAAACCAACCTGGATGCAATCCTGTGTGACCTGCTGTAGTCATCGTGCTCTGGCAGGGGGGTTGGACTAGATGATCTTTTGAGTTCCCTTCCAACCCCGTGATTCTGTGTGATACACAGAAGAGAAAGCACACTCACATGGAAAATATTTGAGTAGAGTTCAGTAAGAAGATAGGGCACAGGGCTTGGTCAAACAAGTATACTGCCAAATGTCTTGTTTATGCAAAGCTGTCCCCCTTTATTCCCCCTCGTCTCCATTATTCTATGCCTGTTCTTTCCCATATGCCTTGCCCCATCCCTTTTGCAGCATTTGAACAACCTGTCCATAATTACTTTCTGTTCATTGGTTCCACTTCTGCTAATTTTTGTACCTTTGATGCCATTATCTAGATAAGTTTGGCTGTAAGTGGTAGCACTGATGCAGTTCTGTAGGTGCTCTGCTGACCTTGCAAACTATTCCTCAGAACATCTGATTCACAGTTCCAGCACTGACATCGTATCAGTATGGATTGTCTCTGAAGTGTGACCACGTTTCACATAATTCCCCCTGAACCATCTATGAAATCTAGCCATTCCGCACAGTGCTACTTCAGTTGTGGCTTTTTCTCTCAGACAGACTTTTTATGTTGGTATTTTTATGTCCAGCAGTTTCTTATGCCATGTGTGATAGTTTCCCATGGGTGAAGTCATCTGCCTGCGTGGCTTAACAGATGTCAAAGTTAGGCATTAAGGTCTTTGCTGTCTTTTGAGGAATAGTTTCCAAGGCTGATGACTTGGATTTTCAAGAAAACAAACCGTTTTGGCAGTGTTTTGCACAGCACTTAGTATATCACTTTGCTGTTTTGCAGGCTCTCATTTTCCTGTGGGAGTTGTACCACCCCGGACCAAATCACCAACGCCAGAGTCTTCAACAATAGCATCCTATGTCACTTTGAGGAAGAATAAGAAGATAGACCTAAGAACGGTACTTGAAAATAAGCTTCAACCATTGATGATGGATAGTGATGTGCTCCTTTCTAAGTTTAAGTTCTGTAGTTATTTCAAAAGCTGTAGTAATCTTTCTCCTTTAAAAAAACAAAAAACACTGTTATAAAAATGCATGCTGAATTAATGGAGGCAGCTGTAGAAAGAATGGCAAAATTACAAAGATCGTGCGTGTTAAACTGCACAGAGACAACCTGGGCAAGAACTAAATGGTAATGATACATCTGCTAAGCTGTTGAAGTTCAGGCTTGCATTGAAGGGATGTGAAGCCTCTTAGGTTAAAACTTTAAAGGATTTGTATTTGGCTTCTGGGGCAATTTAACAGCCCTTGGATAACAGACGCTGACTTATTACCTTACTAAAATGATTTGGGAGATTCTTAAAGCAGCCAGAAAATAAGGATACAGTTGGCAATATGTGGGTAATAAACCTGGAATTTCAGATTTGAGAGTCCTGAGGTCTCTGGGTTGAAGACAAGATGTTTACTTATAGCTCATGCAAAAGAGAAGAAAACTTTTGCCATAGTTGCAGCGGAAATGGAAGAGGATAAGTTGTAGGAAGATTGGGAGAGGAGAGAGAAACTTGAAGGACATGAACTGGAGAAAGAATACCAGTCTTCAGAAGTGAAATCAATTACTGTGAATGTGCTGAATGCAGCTGATTAGCCCAAAGATTATTTTTTTTTCTGTCATACACAGTACAAATCTATCTGAAAATCAGCAGATTTCAAGAACAGTGTAGGTAAGGTGATGGTTGGTATTTTGGGAATGATGATGAGAATTACAGATTTTTTAGTGGTGATAAATTCACTTTGTTTCAGCCTACACTTGCTGCTAAATGATGTCCAGCTGTAGTTTTTCTTGAAATAAAAAGTCATCACTCTTAGCTTAACTGGTATAAATCATTACATTTCAATTATGTTTCTGTATCAGTCAGGTAACTTGTGATGGCCTGTCTTTTAACATCTGGTTTCAACTTGATAGGATGGCTTTCAGAGAGCATCTACCCCTTCTCTTAATGTTTATTATTGATGGTGGTAACATCGCTGTTCAGGAAAGCAAATTAGGCCATCCTCTCTTTCTGGAAGTTCAGTGTTCATTTATTAATAATATAAATAATTGGCTCTTGTACTTTCTTTGCATACCTAGGAGATCTTTACTTGCCCACTATTTTCCCGCTTTTTAGTAAATCATTAGATGGTCTTTTCTGGTAAGCCAAAGAGTTTAGAATCTTGCTTTTTTTAAAACATACATATATACATATATATATATTCTTCCATTTAAGGAAAGACCAAGAAGTGCAGTGGAGCAGCTGTGTCTTGCGGAAAGCACGCGACCTCGAATGACTGTGGAGGAACAGATGGAAAGAATAAAGAGACACCAACAAGCTTGCCTGAGAGAGAAGAGAAAAGGACTCAATATTCTTGGTGCCTCAGAGTCATCTCCTTCACAGAGCCTGTCCTTTGTCAGAGATAATCCATTCAGATTGGCACAGGTGGGTCCCACGTTACTCAAAAACTTGAATGTGTCCCATTAAAACAAAAAAAACAAAGTTAGAAAATTGTTCTTTTTCCAAATTTATGTGATACAATAGGTGTGTGTTTGAGGCTGACTGTATAAAGGAACAGTCGCAATTCCCTGCCGTACACAAGAGGAAGGGAGAAGGCAATCTTCATGCTTGTACCTAATGACAGTAGAAGTCACTTCTTTGTTGTTTTGGCAGAGAAATAATTCAAATCTCCATATGTTTGATTATGCATTGTGATCTTTGTTAACAGGATTTTTTTTTTGTCAAATTTAGCAAACTACATGAAATTGCCAGCTTTGTGGCTAATAGCAGTGTCGGGGAGAATCGGGATGCAGTTGATGTATAAATTATGAAGATTTTTCTGCCATGTGATATATTCAAACATCTGTAGCATTTTTACATAGGAATGTATATTTATGATGATAGCTCGTAACTAGTGTTCTTTTGTTGTGTGTTTTTAGCCCATAAATACATAAAACAAAAGAACCCTCACTTTTGTTTTCACAAACTACTAAACAGTCAAGGCAAATAAGTGAGTTTATTAAATGGTTAAGGGTGGGGAGAGAGGAGGAGGGTGCAACTGTTTGTCAGTAACCAGGAACTGCTACGCTGAACGTAGATTGGAGGGGAAGATAAATCCAAAACCCAACTAACTAACAAAAAACCCCACACCACTTCAGGACAAAAATACCCAATGGATTCAATGTAGTGGACGTTAGACAGCCTACTACTATCTCCCTGCTAAGAATTAGTTTTCTTTTTCAGTAGCTTAATAGAGGCTTTTGGTGGTGGGTTGTGGGGTGGTTTTTTATGTTCTGGCACACTTCTTTCCCCACAATTTCTTTTATTTTTTAAAACACTGACATGGGGTTTCCTTCTTTTATGTTTTGTACACATTTTAACATCTGCTTTTCCAAAAGCAGATTGAATGCACTGAACCGTTAAAGGTTGCATATTTCCAAGTAAGTTTCAGGTCTGGGATTTTTTTCCCTCTGAGCATGCTAAACGGCCTTCAGAGCTACACCAAAGTTACTTTTCCTTCAACAAAGTTGGATCCCCAGAAGACAAGGGAATTCAAGTTTTGGCTTTGCATTAGAGCATCTGTATTTGGGATGACATTATGAATGCTGGATATGAAGGGGGCTCTTACGGATATTTTGGTGATTAACACTGCCCTTCTCAAGAAGAGATTGTGCAAAGAAAAGCTTTGCAGATGTAGTTTTCTGTAGTTTTTACAAAGGTGTTTGAGCTTTACCACTTTCCTACGGTACTATGTCATACTGCAAGGTGAGGAGACTGCAGCCATGTGGGCAGATCCCCTGTGCCAGCACCACTTGCTATACAGAAATCAAAAACAGGAAAATTCTTCTCATCAGCATGTTCTTCAGTCTCGTGTGTGAAACCAGCACTGCATGGATGAGATCAGAGATGTACAGAATAAGTGACAATGTGTCTGAATTGAATATTTAGACAAAATCACTTTTTCTATCACAGCTTTAAGTCTTCCAGAAAGCTGTTTGGCAAAAAAAAACCCCAACACCCAGGATGAAGTATTACACTGTAGGAATAGCTCTTATTTGTAACAGCGTAGTTTCTGTGTCTGTTGACTTCTATACAGAAAAAAATGGCACAATAGCATTAACTACTACAAGTCTTTTCAACTGGGACTTCGTTATTTAATAAGTGGAGGAAAAAAAGGATTTCATATGCAGCCCACTGTGTAATTTTTAAATGATTACCAAAATACACAAGGAAGTTGTTTTGCAATTGTTATTGTTTGGGGCAAGGGTATGATTTTGTTATGTACATTAGGAAAGGAGCAAGACTAATTTGTGAACTGACTTACATGGAGTTTCCTCTAAACACAGTGCATGTGCTAAAGCATGGAGTCCAGCCACGGGATGTATGGCCTTCATGGCTCCCAGTGCTTAGTTTGCTCAGACTTGTATGAACATTGCTTCAGTTTGGTTTCCTATTCTGCCAACATAATGTTCTTGTTTCACAGTTTTAAGTCACCTCTACCGTCCTCCCTCTAAGTTTTTGTATCAAATTATTCTCTGTGAAATAGACTTGGGCTTTTTTATTTTTAGGAGTAAATAATCCTCTGCCATTATCAGATGCTATGTTGTCCTCTGTTAAATCAGTTGACAGCACAGGCTGGGGAGATACCCAAGCTGCACCCAAGTTTTGTACTAAGAGCAGATGTTTGTCCATATCTCTCCCCTTTTTTTCTTTTTTAAACAAGAAAAAAAATTATTATTAAAAAAATCAGTGCTTATGAACCCAACTAAGAATGCTACTAGACTTGTACATGATTTAGCAAAATATGAATTAAATTTCAGATGATAAAGGTGACTAATAGAACTGCTGGAGATCAGGTTGGTGGGGGGTGCACAGGAAGTACAACAGTCTTACAGAGAAGAAAATGAACTGTTTTGGAAGGTACAAAATGAGAAAATTCTAAGTCCTTAAAAATGTCAGTTTTCCTTATTGCAGTGTGGTCTATTTAAGGGGTTTATTTGTTTTAAGTAATCACAGTCAGAGGACAGCTCTGTCAAGTTCAAGGCATAGTTCAAGACTCGGAACTGAGACTGTGATCACTTCTGTACGAATACCCCTCTCTGTCAATTTTGTTCCACAGAATCGAAGAAAGGATGACCCCACATCCAGTAATGTGAAGGAATTTGAGAGTGTCAGTAAAGAAAATAACTTGAAACAAAATAGTGAAAGCCCTGAAGAAGAAATAGCACAACTAAAACACGATGGGGAACAAGAACATAATTCAGGTTTTACTAAAGAGGTACGAAACTGTCCCTTATGGAATGGTTCATCAGCCTGTCTCGCAGCAGAAAAGCATTTTGAGCCGCAGCCAGCAGAGTAGGGGACGTGGAGCCAGTTCCTGCTGCTTGCATGACCAAGACAGCTTCTTTGTTAGAACAAATACTCTTGTAGGCAGAGGTGCAAAATCACATCGGATCTGTCTGTAGCTGAACTGTTGAATTTTCTGTGTATGGTCTTCATAAATTTCATTTTACTTACCTTTATTTGTTACCTTCTGGATTGACTGGAAAATTACACAATTACAGTCTTTACTACTTTGGAAAGAAAACCAATACTAATGTGTCTTTAAATAATACTCATTGATTTGTTCATTGCTTAGGACATCCCAGTGTCGTTTCTGTCAGTCATTTAATACACCTGACTCTTCTGTTTCATTGTCTGTTCTGCGTCAGACAGTTCATAGGAAGCAGAATAAAACTGGCACAGCAGTTTGTACATGGCAGTAGGCAGCAACTGTAGCTTGTGCTGTTTGGTCACTGGACTGATTTCTGCCTTGGTATTGCCTCACTCACCTGTCAGTGAGATACCTCGGTGTTTCTGGTACTGAAGTGCCCTGAACACTCCACAAAACCAGACTGACTGTGATTGTAGATGGGTTTGGGGTTTTTTTCTCCTTTCTTATCCATGTTCTTTGATTAATCATCCTTTGCTTTTCCTTTTCCTCACTCATTTTGTCTTTTGGTTTTCCTATTTTATATTTAGCTTTCTCTAAACATATGCCTCGTGGAGGGTGGTACAAAATCAAATCATTAACTTTTGTTGTTATTCTTTAAAGACACTTTCTGTTGAGAGTCTGTTCAGACTTACCAGCAATATATTCCAGTAGCTGGAATCTCCGTTGGCATTGTGGAGGCAGGGATAGCATGATAAACCAGACAGGCTGCAATCCAAAGAGTTCAGATAAGTTCTGGAAGTTATTAAGCCAAGCCCTGCCCATTGACTCTGGTATAAGTTTCAGGATAAGTCTATTAACCTGAATGGTATTGATAAAAATTACTTAAAGTTACGTAATTCTGAGTTACTAAGTATACATGATGGCAAAATTTGTCTGTTAATAAAACTGTTTCCTGATCCTGTATTTCTTACCTGCCATTTAGCATGTTACAGCTTTTTGTTTCGTTATTTCAATTTTTTTATAGCTGACAAAAACTGATGATCTTTTATCAGATGCACATGTTGTATCTGACTCAAAAGAAGTGAGTAATGAAGAAAAAGCAGAAAAGGAAAAGAAAAATAAATTGGAAGAAACACATGATGGTGATATAAGGTAAAAAGAAAAGTAGATGTTCAGAAGCTATTTTAAACTTGCACATTGTATTTATTAGCTGAATGGACCAAGCAACTAATGAAATACTGTTGTAAATACTTGCAAGGTCTATTTGTATGTTTTTGAGTGGTTTACATACAGAGGAATCTGGTGAGAAACCCAGCTGCCGCAGGGGTTCGGCAGAAGGCGATGAGTTGGTGGATGAAGCAGTGTTTATTTTCAAGCATGGCCCCAGTTACAAACAGAATACCTTCATAATCCTTGCTTTGGGGTGCAGAATGTATTTAGTAATGTCAGTTCCAGCTTTGTATCAATTTATTACAAAACCTTCAGCCAGGGCTTCTTAGAGCGAGCTCCTTACCACTCACATGTAGGAGCAGACTATACAGCTTATTCTGCTTTAACTCTTACATTGCTATCTTGGAGCATTGTGGAATTAGAGGAATATTGTGTCTTGACTGTTTGTCTTGAAGGATTCATAACTTCGGTGTGAAGTGCACTGCAGATCCTTACTGAGTTCTTACATTAGTTCATAACTTTTTTACAGCACCCTTCAGCAAAGTAGATATCACACAGTAGGAAACTGCACAAGTATGTAGAAGGAAGGGATTCAGTTTCCAGTTGTTTGGGTTTTTTTAAAGCCTAACTTTACAAGATAGGTGCTTAATTTATATTGCACAAATTTGTAAGTTGCAAGTTTTTTCTATTAACAGAAGAAAATTAAACTGTAATTCCTATACTTTGTGGTTAACACCTGAAAATAAGTTAGAATGAGTTCTAAATGCTGTGCTTTTTTTAACCAGCTTGCAGAGTGTGACCACAGTTACAAACCACAAACCCAAAACCAGTTCAGAAGAAAGTGAAGCAGCAGTTAGTGTTCAAGAACAAGAAGGGATTATATCTTCATTTGAATTAGCAGCACAGCCTTCAAAAGGAAATCAGGCAACAGCAGGTATGGAAAAGAGTTTGACTGAAGCACAACTTACACAGCACATATGTAAAACTTGATTTAATTTTGATTATGTCTTTTGATGCTGTGAAATCCTCGTCAGTGAAAAGTGCTGAGCTAGTAGAGATGCCATGTATCGTGGTAGCGTGGAGCAGATGACTGCAGAAATTCAGTTTTTCTGAGGCTTTAATGTAGATTTTTATGGTTGCATTTAATCCAGGGAATTGAATAACTGTTGCCAGACATTGAGTCATGCTACAGTTGTTGGTTGGAGCAAAACCTTCCCTATTCATCTTGTAGAACAGCATCTCAATAATGGATATGTATACATTTATCTTTACCCTCTTGCTAATGGATGGCCTCAGGTATGACCAAGATTGAGGAATCCTTGAGAGTTTCCAGTGTGTCTGGTAGATTTTGAACTAGCACATAAAAGGCCCCTATTTGATCATGGTTTCAGNCAGAAAGTGGGAGCTGACTGGTGAAACAACTGATGTTGTCCTACTTTGCAAGAAGAGAAGGCTGGAATAAAGTAACAGTGTTTGCAAAGAGGAAAAAAAACAAGAGGGGAGTATGTAAGGGAGGATGGAAGAAGGTAGAATTTAAGGCATTATTATTGTTATCTGGAGATGGGAATGGTTATATAAGCCAAATGGTTCCATTTATGGATATAAAAGGTGACCTGGACCTTCGTAGTACAGTCAGCAATCTTCTCTGTGACTTGATAATCAAAACCAGAACTTGTAAGTACATTACATAGTGCTCAGCAGAATAAGAAGCGCTTGCTTATTCTGAGCTAGGATATAAGGGTGGGTCTGGAAGTATCCTGGCTAGTTAAATAGTACTTCCCCCTCCCCCCCTACCCCCTTTGCAACATAAATAACGCATCAGCATTCATGTGTCCATTTGGTGTTCCTTTGGTGTTCTACTAGTCTCTTATACGCCTGAGTAACAATCTTTTTTGGGACCAACTATGCTCTCCCCTGAAGTTGT
This sequence comes from Zapornia atra, assembly GCA_013400835.1. NCBI lineage: Eukaryota > Metazoa > Chordata > Aves > Gruiformes > Rallidae > Zapornia > Zapornia atra. The sequence goes on along the minus strand of VZTU01014828.1, from coordinate 21,975 downwards.
GCTTATTGTGTTGATCAGGTCTTAAGTCTTTGCTTGTGTAACTTTCATTTGGTTCTGCTTATATTTATTACAGCTTGAAATGGTGATTTTCAAGCTTCTGTTTATTATGGCTTGCAATCATTCCTTCTGTAACTTGTATTCTTATTTGTCTTGCTGTACGACTCGCAGTGAAAAGTTTGCCTTCCTCACCAGAATCGTCACTGTCACCAGCTCCATCTACACAGACACAGCTCACAGAAGGATCACATTTCATGTGTGTATAGTTACAGAGAAGTACGTTATTTTTTTTCCCCCAACCCTCCTGCCATTTTCCTAATATTTCTCCAAGTATATGTATTCTAGTTGTTTTTCCCAATAACGTGTGCAGACAGCACTGGGCAAGACAGAGTTATCTGCAATGTTGAATATAAACTAAGACAAAAAACCCCACCAAAAATGCATGTATTGATTTGCTTGAGTGTAATGTATTCTCCACAAGTACAAAGAGAGAGGGCTAATTGGCTTATCAAGCACATTCTCCACAACTGGCAAGATAATAGCCCTTTGAATTACCTGAGAGACCTAAGCTATTGCAAAACAGACACCCAGTTAAGGTATGAACATCACTGCTCAGGTGCAAATGAATCTTGATGCTTCACTCATGGCAACAGGCCAGTAGAGCTGGAGTTCCTAGTGATGCAGATGCTGGGGAGGGAATGACCTAATGGCCCAAAGAGTTTAAGGCTTAAGACGTGGATGACTGAGGCATGACAAACGGGAAGGGAAAAAATGAGAGTGGAAAAAATGTAACAATTATAAAACTTTTGGTTGCCTCTCCGTAGGTTTAGCCCTACACAGCTTCTCTTCCCTTGTCTTAGTGGGAGATTTCTTCTAGGAATCAAGTTAGAAAGCATGAGTTAGGCTAGATTTACATGTTCCTACCTGTAGTGGTGCCTACTTAATGAATGGAAATGGAAGTAAGCATATTTGTTTATATGAGTGTTTAGAGGAACTAACAGGATACCCATGTTGAATGCTTCAGCACTTTCCCAGCATTTAGATCAATCCACATTTCTTTGTTGTCAGGAAGTACCTGTTTAAATAAGCTTTCTCCCAAAAGATTGAGCTTTATTTCAATGGTAATTAAACATTGTAGCTAATGTAACTTAAGGAAACTTACAAATCAAGACGCTTACGGTTCTTTAACCTGAGAGCCGAACACTGCAGTTTTTTCATTTCCTGTTACCCAATACACTGTCCTAATCTCCATTGCCAGGCTTTCATTGTAGCAAAATTAGACTTCTTATTCATCACAGATCCCTTTCTTGTGTGAAGTATGAGCAGGAAACTATTTATATTCTTCTTTAAAAAAAAAAAAATTTCATCTTTCCCCTTTCAAGAGAGCGGAAAATGCGCTCGGTTCCCAGTCAGTACCCCATGTGTTGCTGGCTCCCTGATGAATTTGGTCTGTTGTGATTAGATTTAGCTTGGACTTTGGTACTTCTATTCAAAAGTTTTATTACAGAACTATTTTTAAAAAAGGTAATTTGGACTACTTTTTTTCAGGAAGTACTGATTTGAGTTACGGCTCTTCAGTTGCACTCTATATATACACATTCATTTATCAAGCATCTTCTTTTGAGAAAGGACAAACATTTCCCCATCAGCTCAGTCCCCGGTCAGTAGTGAAACTGAAACTGTCCCCATAGCCACAGCACTTCTCAAAAGGGGAAGCAACCTTCACCAGAAGTTTATTACCAATTCCATTATGTTGCTTTCAGCTCTTGTCATCGGCTCTAATGATTGCATCAGCAAATGCAGGTTTTAGTGGTTTATGCCAAACATGAGGCTAGCAAAACTGAAGTGCTTATGTAGCAATCAGCTTTGTAACTTTTAATGCCCTAGCATGGGCATCCCACAAAGCAGCGTCTCCTGATAGGTAACACCATAGCAGTAAGATTTCCTTGTTAAGTGCAATTCTGCAAATAGGCCTTAAGTGCTTATGACAAAACAATATATGTGGGAGGGCACTTGTAAAGCTCATGCTCTGCTTACAGATGCCTCACTATAATGAAGAAAGGATTCCAGACCTTAAAAATGCATCTGTTTGGGCTGTTTAGCTGTTAAATTGAGTTGGAAAAGCTATACACTTACATGCATATACATTCCATGTTTCTTTGCTGCGCTAGATGCCTCTCTTGGTTGTTACCCAGGAGCTCCAAACCAAATTCGTGCCCTAAGCTGGGCATGCAGGAGAGGCACACAGTAGCTATATGAAGCATAGTCTGTTTCCCTCCTGTATTTACTGCCCCTTACCATCTGGAGCTGTCGTTCCAGTATTGGCTTTGCCCAGAGATGGGGCTTTGAACGTGCCAGAACTCGGTGTCTCTGGGGTGCAAGAAACCCTCTGCAGCAGAGGAGGGAACTTCAGAGCTCTGGGATCAGCCCTGCTCATACACAACCAAATTTTTCAGGCAGCATCTGGAAAATATATGGTAGATTTCAGAGAATAATGAGGTAATACCTATATTTGGCTTTTACAGTCAATCAGTAAAATGATACTCTTGGCGCCACGCCAGGGGACTTTGGCATAGGAAATTGGTGGCACAGGATATTGTAGGATTGAGGAAAAACCCATTAACACAAAGCTCCTTTCTGTGTCACGGCTCTTGCTTTGCAGAGACGGATCTGGATGCGTACCACTAACATTGTCAGGCTCTAAGCGTTCCGTTTGCACTGAGTAATGGAGGGATAATGAAATTTTATACAGCACCTGGGCTCAAAGCTCAGAAACGTTTTTACTAATGAACTGTTAAAAGCTATTTATAGAAGTCCTTGCAGCAATTACCAAAAGGCAGCAAGCGGCTCTGGGCGGAGTAGGTGGACTTCAGAACACCTTACAGCTACGCTGCCATTGCGGTGAAGCCACTGAGTGATATTGCATCTCTCTTCAAACTGTGCCTGTCGTTTGTAAGAGCAATTAGGGTCTTGGCTATTATTACTGGTTCTATATGGAGAACGTGTGGAGAGGCCACGTGCAGCAGGATAAAACTCTCAGGATAAACAGGCTTTCATGACAGCGGTGTATATTTGAAAAAAAACTTGCCTTGGCTTCTTGCTGTCGAGGTGTCTTGACAGCAGTGCTATTCATCAGGAAAACTGAGTTTGGAAGCAGCTGGTTTCTGAGGTATTTTATTATGTTCTACACCACTGATAACTACTGCTAGGATGAGGGCAGAAATTCCTTGCTGTGTTTAATCCCAGGAGTTGCTTTATGTACAGTATTCTGTTGTTGCTAAAATAGAGTAACCTAATCTGTGTCTGTCTTTCAGCACTAATGGCTTCTGTTGAAACAATTCATGCCTGAGATGTATGGACCTGACCTATGAAAATACGAGAAGATATTGTACAGTATATTTTAAATCTATGAAATTCATAGTTCTGATGCTTTTGGCCACAGAGCATCATTTTATCACTTCCTGGAAAATGTTTATTCCAAGAGAGCTTTAAATGGCCCACATGTACACTCAACAACCCTCAGATTGTTCTCCTGATACCAGCTTGCTGCTATGATTTCTGTGCACATAAAATAAAGGCTCTTTTTAATGTGCAGCCTACAGTCAGAACTTGATTTGATATTCTCCAGAATTTAACGTTCTTTTAATTATGGATCATACAAGTTTACTTTTTCACCTCTTCTAGATGCATAACTCGGTTAATTTTGCATATCACCACTAAAACTTGTTTTACACTTTTTAAACACTACAATTTACTGGTTTAACATTTTATTTGTAAAATGTTTATATATATATATATACATATAGATATATTTAAAACGTGCCATTTTTATTATTGCTTAGTAAAATATGTCCTGTTTCTGCTGTAATTATTTCTTGGTCAGGTTGCAATGTCAGCAGTTACTGCCACACTTCTCTCAGCGTATACATTAATGTTAGTGGTTACTTTTTCTTATATAAAATGGAGTGTAGGTATTTTGAGGTACTGGGCTTTTCCTTGGTTGAGTTAGGGTGTGTACAGCAATAAGCAGGTTTTCAATCCAGTACTTAGTTTGTGTACAAATGTAATTATGTTCATTGTGTATATATTATACAATGAGCACATACGATGTAAGTATAAGAAGCCACTTATTATTGTTCAAATACGAATGTTCATATCCCATTTCTTTTATATCATATCAAATAAATGTTGATGTTCTTAAGGACTTGTATGGTTAGTATTTCTTCCAGCAAACAGATGTCACACTGTGTTCCACCTTTTGATGTGGAGAATGCCACAATTCTTATCTCATTGGCGACATCACCTGTCAACCAGAGTAGCAGTGACAGACTCTTAAAGAGATTCCAGTCTTCCTCTACGGGACAGAATAAGGCTGCAACACAGAGCAAAAAGGCAACCTGAGACTGAGACGCAAGAAGTACAGGTTCAGCTCCTGACTCTCCCAGACTCGTGTCACCATGCTGGAACAATCACTTAGTCATTCTGTGCCTCTGCTCCCTGCCCGTTGGCGTGAGAGGCAGCAGCCTTCCCCGGGCCCGGCGAGTAGTAATTCGATACTTGCAAATGTTGAATGCCACGTTCAGGGGGGTTAAGGAGAGAAGTATGATGATTCCTTGAGGCTTTTGACATCTGCAAAGCATCTCCCAGAAACTGAAAGAAAACCTGAAATAATTTGTCAAGTGTCATTGTGCTACAGATGTTACTAGCTTCACTTTTCCATCTTGCACAGCTGTCTGAATTTGCCTGAGACAAAAGAAGTTTAGGAGAGAATGATGAGAAATGAAAATATTTAAGGGAAAGCTTTTGAATCTGGGATGTAAAGCTAAGAAATCTTTTAGAAGGTTCAGGCAAATACTGTGTGCTTCAGTGCGTGGGTCTCCCATAAGTGGCAAGGCAAGTTGGATGAGAAGATGAGTGCCAGCTCCTGTTGTGCTTTTTTATCATACAAATCATACGCTGTTCAGGTTAACACTGCTGTACTACAGACTATGTGATTCATTGCACTTTTCCATGGAGGGCTGCCTGAGATTGACACACGGTTTGAAATTAACTCTCTGTCATTGCTCCCCTAAGTAGGAGTTTGTTCGTTGTGCTCTTCTGATGCTCCCAGCTCTGCTGCCAGGTCTTCCTGGGGCTCTTTGCCACAAAGACACAGAGTAAGTTTTCTGTCTACCTGTCTTCTTGCCTTTTTCTTTGAAAAGAGGAGAAATAAAACCGTGTGGAAGGCAGCAATTCTATGGCTGTTTGTAAGGGCATGTAGCAACAGGACATGGGGCAGTGGTTTTAAAAAAGAGCAGGGTAGGTTTTGGTATTAGGAAGAACTTCACTATGAAGGTGGTGAGATGCTGGGTTGCCCAGAGAGGTGGTGGAAGCCCCATCCCTGGAGGCATTCAAGGTCAGGCTTGATGAAGCTCTGAGCAACCTGATCTAGTAAAAGGTGTCCCTGCTGACTCAGGGGGGTTGGACTAGATGACCTGTAAAGATCCCTGCCAACCTAATAATCTATGAAACAGGAAGCAGAATTTAGCAGCAGAGCTTGGGGAGTCATAGTGAAAGAGGTGGCTGAAGGAAAGATGAACCATGATATAGGCAGCATCCAGCTGAAAGATTGACCAAATAGCCTTGCTGCTTCTTTTTAATTTTTATTTGGAGCAGTAACGCCAAATAGGTGCATCCTGCCACGCAAAGCATAGAGCCAAGAAGAGGCATGTATAACTTTTATTGCTCAAGCAGCTGAGGTTTAAGTTCAGTGGCATCGCTGGAACACCTGGGGCAAAGCAAACAGGGCACACCCTGTTCTCTCCCTAACCCTTCCAGAGAGCTGTTCAGCTGTCAAGCTCTGCAACCTCTTTTTGTCCTTCCTGCCAAGAAAAGAATTGCAACCAATAAAGGAAAGAATGACTAAGTGGTTTTTTGGACATTTATAGATCTTGTCTGTGTTTCAAGCAGCCGTCAGTTGGGTATATCTGCGCAGTACGTGCGGTTCATGCCGAAGCTGGGGGAGGGGAGGGAGGCAGAGCGAGCAAGGTTTTGCTGGTATAACTGTTGGCAGAGACAACAGGCATAAATGATGCAGGAAGGTAGTAATGCTCATGGACTGTAATTTCGCTTCCTGTGGGCACTTGCAGCAAAGACTCGCAGTTTCATTTGGGTGCTCTATTTTTTTTTGTGTCTTATGGAAAAAAATGCCTGGCTTTGTGTTGCCACAGAGCATCTACGGCCTCTTCCCTCGCCGGAGTAACTCACCCCAGTGATCGTACTCCCGAGATACAGAAATATCAGGGCACTGATATTATCAGCCTTCAAACATCTATTTTGAGTTTGTATCTAGGATATTTTTCTATTTCTGACTGATTGCTTTATTGGCTATTGCACTGACACTTGTATATATGGAACGTGCTTTTTTTCAAAAGCAGGGGTCCTTAGGAATAATGCAGCACATTCTCTACAGATGTTCATGCTTTTCAGAACCAATTACATCTATTTTTGTCTTTTGTTCACCATTTGCATTGTTCCAAGACTACTAGAGAATGTGATTCTTTTAAGTCCCTTAATAAAGTAACCTTACTCAAAAAGTTACCGCTGGTGTCTTGGCAGTTTTTGTATGTCGTGGACTGGCTCAAAGAGAAGGACCTCACCAGGCAGTTGAAGCCCAAACCTTGTTTATACTATTACTGAGAGGGAGAAAAAAAAACAGTCTTCAGTTAATATGTCCTCATGAATACAGTCGTCATAAAGTGAATCCAATAAGGTTCTATCTTCAGGAAATAAGAAAAAAATTAAACAGTTCATTTCTATCTTAATCACTTTAATTGGCCAATCTGGGAATGAATTATTACCCACCCTGCTGGATCTACTAGATGTAGCAACCAGGAGTCCGTACGTGAAAATGTTAATGGATTACACTGCTAGTAACAGATCTACTGAATTCTCTGGTACTTGTACGGGGTGGCTTAAGTTACATCCTGGCTGAGTAAAGCAGCAGAGTGGAAGGTCTTTAATCAGTGGTGATGCTGGATACTTCTCACCCCTAACTTTTCATTATATTGTAACAATAAGGTGTGGGTTTTGGGGTTTTTTCCTAATAAAACAAACCATAAATAGTGCTCGCTCGGGTCTCAGAAGTGGGTCATCATGTCTTTTCTCCACAGCACCTTTTTGTCTCTGTGATCCTGGGTTCTGCTATACTTATTTTCTCAAGTTACTCTAAGGTAGTTTCATCCCATTTCAGTTTGAATGCTCAGTGAAAATGTTATTTTCTATCCTTTGGAAAGTTGACATTTAAATGGCCAATGAACAAATTGCCCATACCTGACATTAATAATGTATCAGAAACAACTTTTTAAAGGATGCACATGAAGATAACAAAGCAACATCTGGCCTTCATTTCTCCTAAAGAGCATGAGATATACTTGCTGTTACATCCTTGGAGCTGCTTGGCTTGTCCATATGGGAACACTGAGGAAGCTGCTACAAAATAAAATGGAATATACTGGTGGCTGAAAGCGAATGCCTGGCCCAAAGTGAAGGCTAAAAGCAGCTGCCTGCTGAACTTGACACGCATAACTTGTTACCCAGCTGTTCCAGATGTGTCAGTATTCAAATGTTACTTGTGGAATGATGTTTCTGGTATTGTGATGTTTCTTCATTCTGTCGCATGCCAAAGAAAATGTTTTTAAGGTCTGCCTAAACATTATCTAGCTATTGTGAGCCTAAAAGCAACTCTTAATTGTAGCTCTGGGTAAGTAACACCACCACAGTGGTTGCTAATTGGCTCACGTGACAGTTCCTGCTATGGATGTTTTTTACACCATGCATTTAGGCTGGGTTAAGCTCTGTTTGGAATAAAAGAAAAAGCTGTAAGCAAATAGTGCTCTTTCCAGTGCACTGCTCGAGCATATCTGGACAAAACCAGATGTGGTCTCATTAACTTCTTTATTGCTAAAACCAAACCTAAAATAAGGAATTAATTTTTTGTCAAATTCCATCCAGATCCCCGTTCTATGGAACAGGAATACTTCAAAGAATTTCAGACTAAAAATGGAAACGCTCTCTTCCTCTGTTGAAGGTGAAATGAGTTCTTAAAAAAAAAAAACCCTCCAAAAAACCCACCAAGACCCTGCAAATTTAACTTTCTGTGTAGAAGAAACAAGATTTAGTTCTGGCCCAGAGATTTGGTCAATGAAAACTTTTCAGAAAAATACCTGATCCTCATCTGATGTCATCTGCTACTTTTCCCAAATCACAGTGAAGTGACTTTAAATCCACTCCAGCCCAACGTGTTAAAATGTTCTTTGTTCCTTGTACAGAGGAAAAGTGCCATACCCCTACAGCTGCTGTCTGTCCCTGCACAAGCAGTCGAATCCACCAGTTCTTGCTTGGTACTGCTGAAAACTGCAGGTGCTTAGCATATATCCTCAAAGCATATCATGTGAGGCGCCCAACGCTTCCAAGCAACTTGCATATGAATCTCCTTTATTTTTAGCAACAGATTCTACTTAGAAGAGAGGGTTTTTCCAAAGCACTAGTCACGTTGCTAGAATTCAAATGATTAGTAGGTACAAACTTAGAGGTGGAGATACTTGTTAATTGGACAAGAGTACATGTCAAGGTGAAAAAAAGCTGCAAAATTCACCAACTCTCCACTCATAAAAATCACCTTTTCACAATATGAATTTCTGCTGAGTCTTGACCCTGACTACGTGTGTAGTCAGCTGCTCTGCATTGTGCAACTTTCTTCTGGGTAAAACCCCAAGTCAGCAAGAATGTGGAGGCTGTTTCAGATGTTTTAGCTTTTAAGGTGATTTTTTTTTTTTTAAAATTCATGCTTATCCACCAGCCTTGGAGGCAGCTGTTAGTGGCTAGTGCGAGCATCCTTTGTATGTGGTGAAATTGTCCTACCTAGACAGAAAAAAAGTAAACTCTCTGATGTTTGTGACGGCTGCTCTTTCACATTTGATTTCTGGCTGCCTGGAGACCCTCAGAGTTTACACATGCAAGGGCTGGTACTGCACAGAAGCAGACCTGGGTATGACTGAGGACTAGCTGTCATTTTGTCAGCTAGGAGGAAACCCGAGTTGTTTGGTAGAAGCTGGAAACATGGGATTGTTTGATCTAAAGCAGCTCTGTCATTCGTGGTTGTTTTCTCAACCTGTGCTAGCATACTTAAAGTATTTCGTAACTCCTAGTATGTTGTGCCTACAAATAATAAATATTTTTAATAAAGACGAAGTGCGTAGATAACATGAGATCCTGGTCGCTGTTTACAAGGTAGCAGTTATTAATTAAAGAACCAGCCTCTCGACCATTTAAGAGACTGTTTTAGTGAAGAGGAATTGGCTAATACTCAAAGGAATTGCAACACGGGGGAAACCATACTTACATGGTTACTTGCTTATATGATCTGATTGTTTGGTATATGGGGAGGACAGCTGCTCTGTACTGCATTTTATTTTAAGGCTTTGATCTTAAAGGTATTCTGTGTGATCAGCTAAATATAACCTGCCTAAGCTCCTTCTCATTTCCATTATCCAGAATTTAGGACAAGGAAGAAGCGAGAGCATGACACCTTGATCATTTCTGCCTCGTTAAAATCTCATGGACCCCAAGGAGCACAGTTAGGTCATATTTGTAAAAGGTAGGAGTCTAAGGCCTTGCTTTGAGCTGTGCCTATTTCAGAGACAAGCTCTGCACACATTACCACACATCTTTCCCTGCCTGCCCGGTTCCAGGCTAGAGCCCTTCAGCTCTTTCACCTTTGAACAGAATCCCTAACTTTTACAGTGTTTTCAAGGCAATTAATTGTAGGCAGCCTGTGAAGTCTAAGATCTCTTTACAGCTGATGGCTGTAAACTATTAGGAGGACACTGTAGGCAGGAGAGAATCCTAGTTCCAGGCCTAAGCACTCCAGACTTTCTGGGCAGTTCCCAAACCCTTTGGAAGCTGTAAATGCATCTTTGTCCGAACACAGGAAGCCGGATTTCTATTCGGTTGATCGGTCTGCCTCCTTCAACAACTGTTGAGGAGCTGTTGATGTTAGGCAATCGATGTTAGTGCACTAGGATGTTAGGCCTGTCCTCCCACAGCCCTCCCTCCTGCAGCTGTCAGTAGGCACAGACTTCCTGGCTTGTGCTGTAAAAACAGCGTTATTACCTGCTGGCCTTGGTGCAGAAGCAGTCGGTTTAAGCTTCCTTCCAATACCTGCACTGGGAAGGTAAGTTGTGTTAACAGCAGAAGCAGAAGATGAAGGGCATGTACATTATCAGGCCAAGTTCAAGTACTCGCCCAGAAGGACCCCAAAAGAACAAAGTTAGCCTTGCTGCAGCTGCTGCTGCTGCCTTCCCATTTTAGCTTTCCTTTTTCTTCTCTGCCTGTGCTTTTGTCCTCATGGCGTGGTTGCCATTGTATAGTAGTTTTAGGGGATGAAAGCAAATGATTGCTGATGGGTGACATGATAGCGCTTTAAATGGGAATGCAGATTGGTTCCAATACAGAGCAATATAGTAACGCAGACAAAGCAAGCGGCGGCAGCACAATAGGCTTAGAATGATCGGCATAACCATAACTGACTGACAAAAGAAACCGTGATACACAAATACCAATATGTGTTTAAAAAGCCCCTGGTGTTACAGTGTCCAGACCTGTCAAAGGGCCTGTGGTCTGGGAATCTGCGTACCTCGCAGGCTGTCCAGCTGCGGCACAGGCTGCAGCTGACCTGTCATCTTCCTGATATTTAGTACCCCGTTCTCTCCGGGCTTTCTGGGAATCTGGGTGCTGAGCATGCGCAGGAAATCGGGGATTACAAACTTGTCTGAACTTTTCACTGCCAGACATTAACATGCGGATGCAGCAGCCCGTATGTAAATGATGTTATCTGAGCTGTTTTATGCATGCACTTCCAGGATAAGAAAGGAGATTATTTTATTGTCTGAACTAATTACCTGTGAAGAAAAAAATTAGAGCCTTTTTAATGTTAATGCCAGGCTGTGTTTTTATTAACCTTCATACTCAGTGACCCAGCGTTGTATGTTTATTGTGTATTTTCAAATATTAAGGATGTCATCCCTTGACCTAAATGAAAGAAGTTCTTGATGTGACTTGATGCCACGTCAGAGCCTTCCTTTGCCCATAAAATGGGATTGCTTCGCCAGCCATAAAGGCAAAGTGCCTTTTAAGTGTCACGGTATTGCTGCTTAATTATGCACAGCAACAATTAAAAAAAAAAAGAAAAAAAAAACCTAGACAATCATATTAAACTGGAACTACAGGCAAATACAGAAAAACTCAGAAAATATGCTCCTGGGCTACTCTGGAGTTGCGTACAAGCAGAGTCCATGTTCATGTAGCAGACCTGAGCCCAGATGGGATCAGCCCTTTTGGCTCCAGGTGGGCAGCTTGTACGATTAAAAGTTAAATGTGCTCACGCTGCAAACATTATGATAGGAGAGAGGATTTGTGTGAGAGCCTCATCTCTTGTGGTTACTACATCTCAGTTGAAATTCAGCGTGTTGCTTATTAATACTATAATTAGACAAGGGAGGAGGGGAGTAACTCTCAAATAGTTCATATTTTAATATTTGTATAGCTTTTAAACCAGCATTTATTTTGTCATACTTTGTTAAGCACGATATAAACTGGGTTCTTGAGGTTTGCATATATTATATATTTTACTGTAGAGCATAAGCTGATGATAATACGCTGCATGTAATGGAAATGGATATGCACACAGCATGCCAAGGGAAGTTACCATGGTACAGTGCAGACCAGGATTACCTAGTGCGGTAAAAGAAAGCCCCAAAACCTGACTGTATTAGTATGAAGAACTCCAAAATGCATGCTAATATAACTAAACTGAAAGACCGAGTGGTCCACTTAACTTATGTGAAAAGAATCAAGGGTGCTGTGGGGAATGTTTGGGGGGTTCCTCCTGTAAAACCCCACTTTAAACCAGCTGCTTTGCTACCTCTTCACATGGAACTTGTGATTGTGAAATTGGGTGAGGAAAATTTGTGTAAGGTCAGGTCCTCAAGGTAGCAGGAAGCACAGAAACCATGGCCTGAAGTGGTGCCAAAGGATTTTTCTTGGAAGAAACAAGGCAGAAGTAGGTCATTGCTCTCTATGGAGCTGTTACCTTGGCACTTTTCAGTGCCTGAGTTATACTTCTATAGCATTCTGTGCTTCTCTGTTGTACCTCTCATGCACAACCTAAATCAAATAGTTACCTCAACGTAGAGTCCCCAGTTTTACGTGGAGACATGTAGGCATGAATTGTTGTTAAGATGCATATTTAAAATTAGATCCCTTTTTACCTTGCTTTAAAGTGTTAGTATAGAAGTGTTTCCTATGTTTTCCAAGCTTTCAATCACTGAATCCACTTTTCACCAAGAGAAAACCAATACCTAGCATTGCCAAACTGAGACAGAAATTCAACCAGAAAGATGATGGTTCTGATAAATTATCTAGTTAAATGTAATGTAAAGCCAAACTGCTGTCATCTGCCCTGATAGTAGGCCTCTATAGCAGCAGCTTGCTAAGAATTTACAGTGCAGCATTTTCCTGCTGTATTTTAAGTAGTATAGTAGGCTGTTTTGGGGCACTGAACTGCTTAGGAAAAGTGCTAGACAGTATTTCTCTCTTCAATACAGTTTAAATGTGTCACGAGGCAAAAGTCATTAAGCACATAATAAACGTGCATCTTCACTGAAAAAACTAAAAGTTTTTAAAGCCTGAATAGAAAAGCCTGAAAGCATTATGTGATTAAAAACTAGACCCATCTCTATCAAAAACAGTCCGTGTGTACGTGTAACAACAACTTTCACTGACGCACTCAGTGTGTTGTCACTCAGACAACCACACCTTAGAGCAATCCTGGGAAAGAAACTCTATTAGGCACATGCCAACTGTGGTTAAATTCTGCATAACAAAATGATAAAATGGTTTTCCCACTCCTAAACACTCACTTTGGAAAGTCAGTGAGGATCTGAGCTGGGAATAGACTTCAGAAGAGGGGAATCAGTACTTTGTCTATTAGAAGACATGCAGCCATTGGGGCATTAAGCTAATTGAGGATTTAGGTGTCCCAATTCTGCACTGTGTTCCAGGCTTCCTGAGAGAGGGACCCTCTGAACTAGTTAAATTCTGAATTATGGAAGGGTCATGGTGCAACTTAGATTCTCCTGTGCGATGGTGCTGAGTCCCCACCTCTCAGTAGCCACCCTCCACAGGCCAACAAAGACCAGGATTAGCTACGAGCTCCTCCAAAAGCCTTAGTTTCCCAGCTCTTGGGCAGAGTTTGGCATTCTGGCCCCTCTGAGGTCAATGGGAACTTTGACATCAACACCAGAGAGGCCAAAGTTTCAACAAGGCTTGTAGAGTTCATCTGGGAGAACGTATCTCTGACCATTTCATGTGCAATAAAGGTGGCTGTCGTGAGATTGGGTGTAAGGTGCTCGATCTCAGTTTCTGTTCCATTAATCAGCAAGGAGCATCATTCAAGCTTCCAAATGTTCACGTTTGTATTTCCCAGAGCTTCAAATAAACAGTATTGGAACTCGGTCAACATGTGCACAGTCAAAGAGACTACCTTATTTTCTCCTTCCTTGTTTATATTAAGAGGAACTCAGCCATGGGGCAACCATTTTCAGACATTTCAGCAAAATAAAAGCTTCGCTGTGAATGGAATAGTCCCATAGGTCCTCCAAAACTGGTGCCTGTTGGTGATCAGAGTGTGGCAGCTGGCATGGACTGCAGGTTACCTAACTGCTGCTGGAAAGACATTGCATTTACACGGATTGGAATGGCCAGGGTTGAGCAGACAAGATCCCATAGTTGTGAAGAGTATGACTCCCAAGCAGCTGATACGGCCACAGAGCTTATCTCAGCCTCTTGCCACTAAGCTACCATGCAAACATCACAGCATACGGATGTCCTGACTCATAACACTGAAGTAACATGAGTGGCAGCTGTTACATCAATGGAGTTGGATTGCAGAACATGCTGATATTTGTGTAAATTCGCTACAGATTACTGCTGCCTTCTATGTGGTGTTTTTGTTTGCCAGGGAGGGGCAAAAGGGAGTACAGAGGCTGAGTGCTGCCCCCGTTAAACCACAGATGAACAGAAGATGTGTGGGGTGTTGAAGGCGGAGGAGGAGGAGCTCCATTTTTGCCAGATTGCAACCATATTCCAGCTTCAGAGGGCAAGAGCGGGGAAGTTTGCAGAGTAAAGCCAGGGAGATCTGACAAGCAGTCATTCCCTTGGCTCTGTTGTCAGAATGCAGACAGGCAGCACGGTTCCTCTGGCACAGAATTGCTGCAGTGAGCTGATGAAGATCTTTTCAGTCCCTGGGCTTCCCAGTGCTGTCATGACAACAGCTACTTTCTCGGTGCTGCTGAAACCCCTTTTCACATTCAGTGAATGCCATGCACAGAAAAGTAGGTTGTTCTCATCGTTCTCCCTCCACGCCCCCCCTCAGATTTGATTGATTGAGAATAGGGAGGGACGCTGTACTTCTATGGACTTGACTTCTTTTTTCATGGACATGACAGATTCTTGATCTTATAGGAAAGGTTTGAAGAGTTATGAGTTGAAAATAGTTTTAATAGCTCAGAAGACAAATAACACTATCTGTAATAAATATTTGCATTACTGACAAATGGCAATAAAGTCATCCTGCTGGTTTTGTAGTTGTTAAATTACTTTTGATTACTTTGAGTATGACTTCTGCTGTTCGGTATACACCATAATAACTGAAAGGCTAGTTTTTGGATCCAAATCTGAAGTTTTCTGAAATCCTGGTGTTTGCTCATGCTTAAGCCTACCAAATAACAATTTCTCTTTAAATACACTAATGCTGTATATCTTTAGCTGTTTCATAAATATTCCATAGCCTACATTTTTCTTGCAACATAGCAGAGCAGTGGAGAGAGAAGAGGAATCATCCAGCTGTTAAGGCTTTGGGAAATCTGGACCTTGTCACCTTTTCCGTGACAGCATCTTGCCCAAGGCTGACCAGACTGTGTGACAAATGCCTCTCCTACGGATGACCTCTTAAGTGTCTAGCATGCCAGGATCTGGCAGTCATGGAAAATATGTAACCTTAGTTGCTCATCGCTTTGAATCTCACAGGGTCTAGCAGGACTTCAGATTTGTCATACACACCATCAGAGGAGTTCTGAGCACAGTCATTAGTCTGGCAGGCTGTATCTAACCAGTGGTTTTCACCCCCCACATGAGGTTAGGGCAAAGCCAGGGTGTATGGTTATGTCTGGGAACTCAGAAAAATATTTGCTGGTTTTACAGATTCGATGATGTCCGCATCTCTCATGGAAGATGGGAATAGCATCCCAGATTTACAGAACCACAGAACAGCTGAGACCTCTGGAGATCATCAAGTCTAACCCCACTGCTCAAAGCATTGTCTGCTAGAGCGGGCTGCTCAGGACCGTGTCCAGCTGTGTTTTGAATACCTTCATGAACGCAATGCCACAACCTCTGAGCAACCTCTTCCACTGCTGGACAGCCCTCACTGTGAGAAGGTTTTTTTCTTATGCTTAAGTATAATTTTCTGTATCTCAGTTTGCAGCCATCGCTTCTTGCCCCTCACCAGAGACCAATGAGAGAAGTCTGGTTCCATCTTCTTCTTCACTTCCCCCCTCAGATATTTATACACCTTGATGAGACCACCCTGAGCTTTCACTTCTCCAGGCTGAACAGTCTCAGCTCTCTCAGCCTCTCTTCTCATCTGATGTGCTCCACTCCCTTAATTACCTCCAGGGCCCCTTGCTGGGCCCACCACAGCATATTCTGTGAAGCTAAGAACCCTGGTTGGAAGGACATGTGTTCACAAGAGCTTGATCTTGGAAGAACAAGAGATTCTTCAACACCAAAAAAAAAAAAGGAGGGGGGGGGGAAGGACAAACATTGTAACTAGATTCTGCAAGGGAATTTTCCTTGAAATGTTATGAAATATGAATATTTTAAAAATTCAAGACTGCTCTATGAAAACTCCATATTCTACACCACAAATTGAAGAAGGAGTTTTAAAGTAATTCTAGAAGAACACTGAAAAGCTGCTGTACACTTGTACTCCTTCCAAGCTGTGATTTGTATTTAATTAGCATTCAATTCATTATGCATTTCTGTTTGGTTGTAATGGCTACACACCGGTTTTGCAACAGGCAAAATCTGGATTACTTTTATGGTTTTGAAAAGAATCTCTGTGTGTGCAAAGAAGGATTCTGCTCCTGACTCTGTATCTATGCTTTTAGGGAAAAACTGCTGGGATTTACTGCCTAGAGTGCTTCTGCAGAATTGCCCCCTACTCACTCCCCACTCCCCATCAGGAGGACCTCCCCTGGTTTTATTGTAGTGCTCTCCAGTAGCTGACCTGCAGAAAATAAATGGGCATACTGGTGGCAACCCTGTGTTTGTGGTCAGAAGCACACCTTCATTGAGAGCTGGAATCCAGCTCTGTTTTGCATAAGAATGTAGAAAACAGGCATTCCCCAAATTAACAGCAAGTGAAGACTCTTTAATCTGGAAGTAAATACGTTAATTATCTCTGGTTAAAGCTAATCTAAATTGCACCCTGTAAGAATGTTGATACTTCTGCAACTTAAGAATTCTGTCTGCCTTTTGTTGCAAAAGAGAAAATTGTGCCTAGTAAAAAAAATGGACTCATGGAGGTATAGGAAACTTTGGGAGGAAATGTCTCTGATGATAACATCATTTTTTGGAATCGTAATATAAAAATATCAACAATATTAACAACAGAGAAAAAAATGCTCTACTTACTTGAACAGTACTGCATGTATTATTGGGTTAGCTGTTTGCATGTTTGCATCAGCTATTTAAATTTTCCAATGTGACATTTGGAAAACTTTCTGAATAGTTTCAAAGGAAAGCACACCGCATTTTCATCATATACTCACACAAGTTCCTGGGACTCACAAAAATGTAGAGATGTGGGGTGACAGGGGTGATATTCAACTAGAAATACAGGTGCTTTTGCTTTTGAAGCAAATTCTGAGTTGGCTCACAGTGGTATTTCTAATCATTAATAGCTTATCATAGCTATTAATGGTATCTATTTTAAATCCTGTGCTGATGTTTCAGTTTTTGCAACAAGCTGCAGAACACGTAAATAAACCATATTATGAGGCCTTCTAATGCCTTGAACTCAAACCTGTCTATCTTTCACTTCCAAGAAATCTTCCAATGCTTTCTTGGTTTGCTTTTTGTGTTTTCCTTCAATACCATTTGAGGGAAAATGTAAGCTCAATTAGCATGCATTCTAGAGAAGAGGTTTTATGCACTTGTAAAACATTGGATTCTTTTCAGTTGTATCAGAGCACCTATGGAACGTGGGCTTCCTCTTACTGTTTGTGTTTCTAGATGGCTTAATGCAAAGATGCCCTCATCTCCACTGGGCTTGCAAGTTGTTACGATAATACAAATGCAAATCTAATGAATGTTAGGATGTGCTTTTGGATGAGCTCCAGAATGACAGAATGGGGTTTTCCATTCCTGAACTAACTCCTGGTCTTTTGTGTGACCTTAATAATTTCTTCCTTTTTTCTTTTTCCCGTCCCCAGAGTGGTCACACTTACATTTAACTGAGCTGTCTGGAGTTTCATGAAGTTTCATGACCTAACAGCAACAGAATGCAATTTTATTTTTTTTCCTCCTAGTTACCCCTAAAAGCAGTTCCTTGGTCTAGCTCACGGCATGAATTTCAGAGACAGCTGTGCTGGCACAACAGAGGAGACAGTGTGTCACCATGAGAGCTGTAACAAAGCTGAGAAGAGGGGGAAGAAGGACCTGAGCAGTATCTAGGATTTATTTCACTGCCAAGTGTTTTGCAAAGTTAATGTGTGGCCCCAGGAAGGGCTCACCGCCCAGCAGGGAGAGAAGAGGGACCCCAGCCCAGCATGCTTTCCCAGCAGCCTTCCTTTGGTTGGCCCAACCTAAGCAAGGCTTGAAGTTTCCTATAGTCGCGGTTTCTAAGCAAGCAATATGGAGAAAGATTAAAGGCAGCTTTGAAAAGAAAACAGCACAGAAGCTGAATTTCAAGGGAGAATTAGTTGGGTGTTACAGGAGAGGGTGGGGTCAGAATTGCAGCATGAGGCAGTTTCAGTCCGGTCGGAAGGGAAGGGCGAGAACCCAGTGCTGGATGCTCACTTGAAGCAATGGGAGATTCCAGCCTCTTCCCCTACACCTTGAATTTGGATGGGGAAGGGTGGGGCAGAAAGAAGGGAAGGGTGCAGTCTCCAGAGACTGCTGAGCAGGCAAAATGCTGTGAGCAAGGTGAGTCATGAGGTTCAGACAGCAGGAATTTCCTGCAGCGCGTAAGTGCATGCGGAGGCAGGGGGTGGAGAAGGGAGTTCAGTGACCAAAGGTTTTGTTACAGAACTTCCCCTGGTATCCTAACAAGTGCCACTCTTCCTGTATCTTAGGCCTATGGCAATTTTTTTCTCTCTTTATGGGCCTTTCTTACTGTTTTGAAGTGTTTTGTTTGCACACTACATCATAGTATTATGATGCTGATCAACAGTAGGGAAAAAACCCCAACCAAACTTGCCTTACACGTACAAAATCTTTTGATGATCTCTCCTCTGTCCTTCAAAAAACACCCTCGCTGGGACTCAAGAAGAAACTACTTCTTTGGAGTGTGCTCATTGTTGATTCTGCTGTCAATGTGAATGCCCTGGACGCTGTTGTTCTTGAGGTAAGAGAATAAAATCTTGGCTGCTTCTCCCTGCTCTGCCATGTCTGCAATGCTGCTTGTTTGTTGCATGTGAGGAGAATGGTTCTGCTTGGACTCTTTGCCCGTGAACAAGCTTCTCCCAGTTCATAACTGACATTTTCTTTTTTAAATCTTGTACTTTGAGAATGTCCTCCAACGACCACAGGTCGTATTGCCTCAACATAAATACCGCAGCTTTAAAGCATCGTCCCTGTTGTTACATCATCATACCAAACTAGACTGAGCATACTAGAATCCTGTGTGTTCTTTTTTTTTTCCCAAAGTATTCCCTAACAGCTTGTCTCCTGCTTTGAGCTTCTTTCAGACCATTCAAATGCAAGTGATTTAGATGCCTTGTTAAGTTCTAGAGCCACCTATTCTCAGACAGATCTCCTCTTTCAAGAAATTTGAAAAGTCGAAAGCCTCGGAGATAAAGATTTACCTCTGGTCTGCTGGGTATTTTTGTACAGAGGAAGCTCAGTGACAAGAGACTCAGGTAATCATGGCTGCTTGCGCTCGACTAGGACTTCATTATAGTGCTCAGGGACCAAAAGTGGAAGCAGAGTTTTGTGGTTTTGAAAAACTGAGACTAAGACACCACGAGATTATCATCGCAGAGTACTTCTTTGATGATTGCCTGCGGCAGTAGTGACCCCTTTGGTGCTGATCTCTCGCCTAAATGCTAAGTGATTTCTATTAGGCAGGTTCTTCCTATTCATTGGTGTCCTGAGGTTTCCTTCCCTGACCCGCTTTGAATACACAAATTACGTAATGAGCTGGCGTCTCTACTGCTCTGCTTAGGAAAGTGGAAAGTGGGAGGTCTGAATCACCCTGCTTACTTTCGGTACACGTAGACAGGGAGCCTTGAGTGCACACACGACCTCGGGCAACCCAGACAGGCTTAGAGAAAAGAAAAAAACAACAGTACGTTGATGTACTGGAGTTCTTTGACATAATCCCCCCCCTTTTTCCTCATATTATTAAATGAAAACCTTTATATAGTTTCTCATGACCTGACACCTCCTGATTCTGCCCCTCGCTACAGCAGAGAACTGCACAAGGGCATCATTGGCTAGAAAAGACAGGAATTACTTCAGCTACAGCTGTCTTCTGACTGAATCAAACGGTGTTGTTTGGTTTTGAAACCTCATGTTTCGTGTTTGCTAAGACTGGTGACAGCAACACCCACCCGGGAGTGCCGCACCTTCCTAGATGAGTGAAGTACAGTGCATGTTGTGTTCCCGGGAGGGAGGAGGAAAGGCAAAAGCGGATATGTAGAAGGTCAGGGTTTGGTCGCTGTTTTGCTGGAGTTAGTAGACCAGTGATACGTGTATTACAGAGATAAAACTACATTACAGTTGTCTCCTTTCCTCTTTTCCCCTCCCCTCCTTCCCACCCATACCATTTGCACTTTCTAGCTGAGGTTGTTTCTAGAAATCTGGGAAACCATCAGCACTTTTTTTTTTTTGCTGTTGTTGAGTTCCCAAGTTCGCTTATGTTGCTCGGCAGGTTAAAGGCGTCGTTGGTTTGTTCCCCAAAATCAATCCCGTGTCACGTCCCTGTGCTCCAATACCACACTGCTGTTTCAGCGCGGTGGCATCCTGTTGTGATGGTGCTACACCACGGGCTTGCGGAGTTGCTGCTAACAACCATGTTTGTTGATGGGCCGGGAGCCATCTCCAGCCATGCTAATGCAGGTCTTAGGAGCACCCTTTCCAGATTTTAATCCTATGCAATTAACTTCTCCGGGAATCCAGGATCTCTGTGGATATGCCAGACACGCCTGCTGTAACTTGAACTGGTGAAGTTCCTCCTATTGTACAGAAGGCACATGTTTTTCTGAACTGAGTTGTGGTTCTGCGTTTTGTGGTGTGTTTTTAAACAAAGCTACCATCGCTTCATGATTTATTTAAAAAAAAAATATGGCCAGTTCCTTATGAGTTGGGTGAAGATGGACAGATGTATGCATGACATTTAAAACTCACGTGGAATAGCATTTTGTACTTTCAATTACTGTCTTCATTCTTCCAATAATTCGTCAAACTACCCGATTTGATCTCTGTGTTCAGATTCTTGTTGTACTGCCCATCCTACAAACTTTCGCTAATCACCTCTACATGACAATTTTACAAACGTTTTCTTATCATCCGTGTAGGCAAGACTCTTGTCAAAAAGCCTGTCACATTAGCCTGGCACAAGCTACCTTTGTAGAAGTGCATCCCATTTTACATTAATGTTAATTTTCAAAATTTGCCCTGAAGTCTTGTGCGCAATTGACAGTGATCCAGCTCAGCTATCTTTCACCTTTCCCCTTCTACATATACACAGTTGGGTGTTGGTTTTTTTTGTGTCAGACAGCATAATTCCCAACTCAACAAATTTACTAACCCTGTGCATCCAGAAACTGAACTTAGGTTCATGAAAAAAACCAAAACCAACCAAAACCAAACCAATTTCCCAACTTTTAGTACATTTAACTCTTACTTTCATTTGAATGCATTCCCCTTCAGTCATACTGCTTTTGCCCAGCAGCCAACATGCCTCTTTACTGCAAATGGAGGTTTAAGGCCACAAACTCGTTTCTTCTCTTTGCTCCCTCTCTCCTCACTGCGTAGAGCGACTGCTTTTTCATCCCTTTTTGTCAGTACCGCTGAAAACCTCTCTCTGTCACCTTTGCGTATCAGCTGAGCTTGTCTTTTGACAATTCTCTCTGGGTAATGCCACATCGTGACCTGCACCCTGTAGCTTTCTTTGCCGAGAAGGCTCGTTCCTCCCATTCTCGCTAGCACTACGTCCCGTTTCCCCGTTGTTGCGGTTACTGCCAGGCCAGTCAGCCTCCTTTCACCCCACCCCCGTTTTCCTCTCACGGATACAAGTGTCACCAAGTTCTCCTCAGTCGCGACTCCCGGTTTCTTTACTCCCTCCCTCCAGCAGCCCCGTAGGCCTGAGGCTACCCAGCTTCTGACTGAACCAGGCTGCCGGGGTGTGGGACGCTTGCGCCGCCGGGGTTTCACCCGGCGGGCGGGGGAGAGGGTGGGGGGGCCGGGAGCCGCCCCTCCTAGCCGGGAGCGCCTCGTTCCCGGTTCGTCCTGCGAAGTCCACTCCTCCCGTGAGCGCTCAGCCGCTCTTCTTCCCCGAGACGCGGTGAGTAACGATGACGCGATTCAAGCGAGGCGTTAAGAAGGAGCCAGCATCCCCGCCGCCCAACCGCCGTCCCGTCCCGTCCCGCCCCG